>DWQQ01000134.1:0-13866 GCA_018244775.1 Oxynetra roscius flavomaculata
TTTGGCACTCCGTGCTCTCTGCCTACCCCGCTAGGGACTTGGCGTGATGGTTATTTATTTATTTTATTTATTTATTTTACTGTAAAAGGTTAAGGATATAATACTGTTGTATTATAAGAGTACAGAGTTATAGTCCACTTGATGTTACATCAATAAGGCAGAGTCGATACTGAGCTCAACCATAGACGCTGTATTACCCCTAGGGTTCTTAAACTATCCCGTACGTCATTGCATTCCACCGATCACATACTGGACCACGGAAGGTACTTAACATATGTTATATACTTTGTGCAGCAAACAAGCAATTATTATTACATTAGTACCTGCCTAGGACTTTTTGAATCTTTGTTACATGGTATTAATTTGTACCAAATAAATAACAATAAGAAATTCAATATTTTCAATCGATTCCTTCAATAAGACGAATTGAACCGTGCCTTAAGGTGTCCAGAAAATGTGTAGGAGCCTCATAATGTTGAAGAATGGTCTTCTGAACAATATGTAGAAAATAACACAACTAAAACTCGGTAACGATTAAACAATTTATTCTTTACGTCAATAGTATAAGGGCTATATTAGCTTGTTGTCAATATGTATGTGGGTAGGAATTGTTCTACTTACAGTACAGTCGTTTGCTGGACGATGTATTGCCAGTAATTACCGGTTGCAAAGGCGTGTAGGGTCTGCAAATTATTTCTATTTTCAACGCAAGATCCTTAGCTTATGTGACTTTTATTTTGAATTATTGGTTTTGGTATAGAAATGTTGTATGCGACTTGGTTTTTTATGAAAAATGTTAATTTTATTCTCTAAGTAATCATTGCTTAAAATTTGTAAATATCAAATAACTTGTTTTTATTGCAGGCGACAATAACATATAAATTACTCCCTACTTCAATAACAAATACCAACTTTACTGTACTTTGTTCTAGATTCAACATACGAATCAGATGTTATGTGGTCCAGGCCTGTTGATATTTTAACTGGTTGACAATCGTTAGCAGTTACCGAATACAAATTAAGCTATAGTCATATATTCAACTTCTCCAATTCCCCTGGGTGGAGGAAGAAATAATATGATGGTGGAGGATATTATATGAATCCGTACTTGCATTCCTAGAATGATGTGATATAAAGCGTTGGGTGATATGTCACTCAAATAATAATATCTTGGAACAACTCCACATACGGCCATCTGATCCCAATGTAGTAAACTCAAAGAAATAAAAATCATATGAACAGCAACAAAGGGCAATAAAACATTAAGAAAATCTCTCACGAGCAAATACTAGTAGTTCTGTGTTTTTCGCACCAATGCTCATATTTGGCGGTCCAGTGAAGCTTATCGAGTGAAATCACACGTGACTGGACTCCAATTAATTACTATTTATTGATGTTGCCACCATATTGGATTTAAGAGCAGACATTTTTTTTTGTATATGTATTTTACAAATGCCAACTAATGTTTCAAAACCGGTTATAGTTTTCATGATAATAAATAGTTTATAAGCCAGCGTGCAATTAACGTCAATATGATGTATAACAGTGGCAACTTTTTTTACCTCTCACTTCAGCGCGAGTAATGTGCCGCAATTGGCATCTGTAGTGATTCCACGCTGTTCCACTGCGCGTTAACGGGGTATCTGATTCGTGGGTAAACTGTACGGAGGGCATTGAGATAATAATATCATGCATTTAACGAATACACATATAATAATAAACACGGTAGAAAGTACATTGCTTCATGTTGTAATGATATCTAAAATACATGACTAGTGCTGTCATCTATGACAGTTGTGTGTAACTTCTTTTCAAATAAAACTCAGTCGTTAAGCTGTCATCGAAAGGAACGTTGTTTTTTTTACTTCATAATTCGAATCCAAAGTAATGAATATCGAAAAGTTCGTCAACGACCACAATCGTTCACTGTAAACGTTAATGTAAGAACGACAAGTCGTCCTTCATAATCGGTTACTCGTGACGTGACCCTAATAGGCAGTCATTTTCAAATCGTAAACATGTCTGCCCTATACTTACCAGAGTGAAAGTACAGTCGAGGTATAAATCAGAAATACAATGAGCTAAGATTACTGCTTCATTTGAGATTTGAGTCATCGCCTGTACTTGATGGAGGGTTAGCAAAATGCGTTTGAATGAAATTGTTTGACAAAGATACATTCGAGGACTTAAACCGATTTAATAAATCATTTTTAATAATTGCTTTACTGTACATATTTAATTTAGATTCATTATTGTATCTTGGAACGAGTATTTATAGAGTAGACCTGTAAAAATTTGTACTGACATTCCAAATGTAAGATATTTTAAGTGATATAAGTTTAATTAGATAACACAAGTTATACTGAATATCCAAAGATTATAACAGCAAATGACTAAGCTCTATGTACCTTCAGAGCTTTGATAAGGTTTTAAAAGTATTATATAATAATCTTCCGAACATGTTCAAAGGCTAAATTACTTCAAATTTAGAAACCTTGCTGGAAGAAATACTTTTTTTACACTTAGAACTGTTTTGACAGTAAAATTTTTCATTATTTTCATAATGAAATAATAATGTTAACCTGTATAACATAATAATATTATAGATTTAAAAATAACATTCATATATTTATTTAGCTTGACATGTTTATATACATATACAAATGTTTATATACAAATGTGTCCTAACTCAGGTTAAGCAAATGCTGATCACTGGGCACGTTACCAGACTGCTTTAATAATAACAACAACAGTAATATAGTACCTACCAATGAATGTTAACGAGATCCAACCGTTAGCACAGAGCTTTGTGATAAATATATAGATAAGGTAACATAAGTTTTCATTTAAGAATACATTCGAAGTTAGCTTTGGATAGCACAACGTCGCATTTGGTTCTAAGCTTGCTAAGATTCAACAGTTACCTGATGCCAGTTCTTACATTTTCTCATAGTTAGCAAAAACCTGTTTCCGACTGTACAACTATCAATTAGTCTTGGTAATGATCATTTCGATTTTATTGCATAAAGTCAAGAGTCATCGAACTGAGTTGTCAGGAACTGAGCTGCAATTTCTAGTCTTCGCTACATTTAATGCTTCATGGCTGCACTCACGACTAGCCGTTTACTGTTTTAGGCAATATATACTACAAGATGAACTAGTACCAAGTTAATACTCGTCTTACCCATTTTTCTATCGACTTGTAAGCAAAATAAGAAAGTTTTACGTTATTTTTACATTTGTTAAAATATATTTCCAGTCAGAGAATGGTGAAAATACTTCATAAAATGTCAGATTATATACCTCAGTCAAACTGAATTGGATATAAAATGGGGTCTGGAGCCAAAAAAGTAAAGCTGCGAAGGTTGCATCACTAGTGATTTGCCGTTTCAAGGTTACGCTTTTAAGAGATACATATATGTATTTGTCTATGTATATATATGCAGAACTGGGGTACAAGATCAAGAGTTAGGAAAAATTTAAGAGAAAATCTCTTGGTTGATTCGAAATGGATCTGTTGGCCACAGAACACATGAAATGTGAAACAAATGGAGATACTGAGGATTGCCGATGGGTTCTGGCCCATGTGGTGATGACAGGACATAAATGCGTGTAGCCAACGCGGTGAATATATAAATGGAGAATGCCAATGTAACCCTGGATGGAAAGGCAAAGAGTGTTCATTGCGTCACGATGAATGTGAAGTTCCCGACTGCAACGGACATGGTCACTGCGTAAACGGAAAATGTTCATGCGTACGAGGTTACAAAGGGAAGTACTGTAAGGAGGTGGATTGTCCACACCCAACCTGCTCGGGTCACGGATTTTGTATCGAAGGCGCATGTGTTTGTAAGAAAGGATGGAAAGGACCGGACTGTGCCACTATGGACAAGGACGCACTTCAATGTCTGCCAGACTGCTCTGGTCACGGCACCTTTGACGTAGATACGCAAACATGCACTTGTCATGCTCGTTGGTCTGGCGATGATTGCTCTAAGGGTAAGCTAAAATTTTACTTGTCAATTTTATTTGAGCACTGTAGTATATATTTAATAAAATACGTAATTGTCATTTTTGCAGAAGTTTGTGACTTAGACTGCGGGCCTCATGGGAGATGCGTTGGTGAATCTTGTGTATGCGATCAGGGTTGGACCGGAGAATTCTGTATATCGAAGCTCTGTGATGCTCGTTGTAGTGATCATGGACAGTGCAAAAATGGCACTTGTTTATGCGTCTCTGGCTGGAATGGAAGACATTGCACTTTAGAAGGTTGTCCGAGAGGTTGTGCGGGACATGGTCAGTGTAGAGTGGCTAATGACGGTCACTGGGAATGTAAATGCTTTGATGGATGGGATGGGCCTGACTGCACCACGCTGAAGGAGCAAATCTGTGACGATTCTAAAGACAACGATAAAGGTATTATTAATAACTGTGTTATACAAATTATTGTTCTATAAATATTAATCTCGGAATATTTCAATGTAATATATTCTAATACCAAATATACGAAGCCATGCCGAATGACATTTGACACGTTATCTCTTACTACAATATGTTAACCGAAAACCCGTATGAAATTGAGACCAATCAATTAACACCCAGATAGCTGAAATTGGTTGAGTTTTAGGGAGATCACAGAGACTCAAATTATTATACCTTTTTACACTAATTTTGTATGATATCCATATACTTTCAGCTTACTGAGTGACAGATAGATTAATGTTTTATGCTTCATTTAGATGGATTAATCGACTGCGAAGACCCAGAATGTTGTCAGAGCTCAGCTTGTAAAGGTAGTCAGCTCTGTGTGTCATCGCCGAAGCCGACGGATATATTGTTGAGGAAACAACCACCCGCCATCACCGCATCATTCTTTGAAAGAATGAAATTCCTCATTGACGAAGGTAGCCTACAAAATTACGCTAAGCAAGAGACCTTCAACGAAAGGTAAGAAAGTGTTTGGTGTCATGTTAGATGTACTGATAACCAGGAACCAATTCATATGCCAGAGAATGTAAATTAATAGACATATCAATTGGTTCTTCAAATTTCCGTTATACTCGTGTTAAATTATAAATATTAATATATAAGATACGCAATGTTGTGCCCCAGTCGATCCCAGTGTTTTATTTACATCAGAGTGTGTCACTTTTATTTTTTTCTTTTTCCTACACCCTATTTTTGCAGAGAGCTCCTATTTTAATTTTGAACACGGAAGTAATTGAGTTCCGGGCGGTTATTAACAGTCGGCGCTTGCATGTTCTTGTTCCCGGTACTTAACGATAACTATGCTCGGCCCCGACGCTGTTACTAACATGCTCTGAATTTTCCACTTCTAAATTAACATGATTGTATCTAACGATACTTACTCATTCTTTGTCATTTCTCGTCCTTCCGCTGCGCAGTATGTTTTGGAACCACTTCAACACGAGGTAAGATTTAGCATCCAATCTAGGAGTGTGTGCATTTACACTTAGTTTTAAATCACTAACTATCGTACATTTGTATGTACTTAATTGGCGAAATAATATTTATTATATATGTATATTAGTGTATGCATGCGTCTTTTATGTTTAGTGACCTAAATCGTGTCCTGTGAATCTTGTGTTACGCTTTTTATCTATTACTATATTTACGTATACTATTTAATTATATTGGGATTTATAGTCTATGTAGGTAGATTTTGAAGGTTTTGTCAAATGTAGATACAGTTTTGAAGACAGTAATAAAGAGTGCCAATTTTTGAGCGATATGTAGCAAACGCCCTTATAGCAAACATACTTATATCTTAAAAACTAGTAAATTACATAGTCAACATACAATTGCATACTAAATTACGTAGCCTTCCCATAAATATTGTAAAATCGTTTCCAATTAGAACGTCTTGAAGTAGTAACTCACATTATAAATGCAGTAATATATAAAAATTTAATCACCTAAAAATATTAATAATCACTTCACATCCAAGTTCTTTTTTCGTGTAGTATTCAAAGTAAAAACATCAATCGTCAACAACAGTGAAATAAACAGAGCATCAATTCGTCACCATAAGAGTTGTCTGATTCCAGTCGGTCAGCTGTTATAAGGGGCAGGGTGGTGACATCACTAGGATCTGGGTTAGTCGGAGTTCGTGTATCGACCTCAACACCTTTAGAAGGGTTTACATTGACCAGAGAAGATGGTTGGTTCGATCTCTTAGTCAATGGAGGAGGCGCTGTAACTTTACATTTTGGAAGAGCTCCCTTTAAGCGATCCACGCAAGTCGTGTTCGTACCTTGGAATGAGGTTTGTATTTTATTTTATTTTTTCGATTTGTCCTCTCATATAGTTTTACCAGGAAAAAGTACTGAGTAAAAGCTCAGGTAGATTGACGGTAAGAAGGAGTAAAAGCATTTTAAATGTTGGCTAATTTAACTCAATAAAGTCATTTTCGTGTTCAACGGAGACTTAATGCAACACTAGCGAAATAAATAATTTATTTTTATTTAGTGCAAGGCTATACATAAATTATGTACCAGCAAGCTTTTAACGGAATCACTGACAAACGAACTGAGGATCTTTAATGTAAATTTTGTAGGACAAAACCTGTGAATATCGTGTAAGGTAAGTAGTTTCACACTCGATGTAGACGTTAATAGTTCCAACGACTTTGATGGCCAAAGTCAGTATAAAGCAATTTAATTTTTCATTCGCTCTCCTCCGAAACATGCGAAACGACGATCAAAGAAGCATTAGGTTAGGTATTTTAACTCTTAATTTTGCTCCAAGCTGATCAAGTTCTCAGAAGGATTTTGAAATGTTTAATTTGTCATATTTGTTTTACTTTTTATTGTGGATTTACATAAATGTGTTCTTTTTTCATTTTGATTTAATAAGCAATAAATACTAATAGCTCAACAATATCTTAATGTAAAAAATAATGTAACACTTAATTTTGTACACTTAATGTTGTACGAGTATACAACCCGTGCTAATAATTTTTCTAAGGTTTTATTATTCTTCAAATTATATTAATTTACAAGCTTTGCTGGATTGGCAGCATATGTTTTAACGGTCGTATTTATCCATGAAATGTCCAACCGCTTTATGTATTTCTACCACAACATAGCAGCATTTGTAATAAAGTGACCCGGGCTTAAAGGATGTAGGTTGTCACACTAAGACACGAGGCGTTCCAACGTGGCTTAAATTGTATGCGTATCTACGATTTTAATAATTCATAATGTTTGTGAACTACGATAACCAAAAATCAGCGATCAGCTCGCATGTCTGTTAAGCCATTTTCATTTACACACGTCTGTTTAAATTAAAGGAAAATTATTGTATGAGAGCGAATATCATAGCCCATTTGGGATCAACAAAATGGTTGTGTACGATTGCTACATAACAAATGAATTGTCAAATTTGCAGGTGGTGATTATTAACGAAGTAGTCATGACGACATCTGACGAGAAAGGTGGCATGGGACCACCACAAGCATGTCTAGCTCACGATTACGATGCCATGAAACCAGTAGTTCTAGCCACTTGGAAACATGGCTTTCAAGGCGCATGCCCAGACAAGAGCGCTATCTTAGCTGAATCGCAGGTAAAGTGGATGAAAATCTTTTGAATTCTAACTTTACTTCTAGTGTGAATGTTATTGGATACTTTACCTTTTTTCTTTATCTTGTCTTCTGATAAAAATATGAGTCTGCATGTATGCACGATCTTTAACTATATAAAATTATAATTATGGTTTCCAATTTATTCCCGAAAATATCTACCATAGCAAAATATGTGATATTAGTAGGTATTCAACGACAAACTAATATAAAATTTATTTCGATATTTAAAATGCTTTATTATTTCAAAAATCAACAGACAATTTCTTAAATATTGTTATGAAGATAAATCCTGGAAATTTTGGCATTTTTCAGGTGGTTCAAGAAAGCTTGCAAATACCAGGAACAGGTTTAAACCTTGTATATCATAGCTCCAGGGCTGCTGGATACCTTTCAACCATTCAGTTACAGTTGACTCCCGAAAAGGTACCCTCTACTTTGGCTCTTATCCACCTTAGAATAACCATCGAAGGCATCTTGTTCGAGAAGACTTTCGAAGCAGATCCAGTTATCAAGTTCACGTACCCTTGGAATAGACTCAACATTTACAGACAGCGGGTGTATGGAGTTACTACAGCTTTGGTCAAAGTTGGATATCAATATACGGATTGCAAGGATATCATTTGGAATGTACAAACAACTAAACTCAGTGGTCACGACATGAGCATTTCCGATGTAGGAGGATGGAACCTGGATATCCATCATAGATACAATTTCCATGAAGGTAAGGCTCCCAAAGTATTGTTTGATATAAATTATAAGTTTTTTATCACTTGGATTGAGAAGTCGATATCACTTTTTTTCATCTGCTCTTTTTAAAGTTACATGTATTCCATGCATTATATTTTAATAAAGAAAGGACATAAAAAATCAAGTGTAACGACAATCTAGTAGAATTTTAGATCAAAAAGTGAGGCAATATAAATACGCTATGGTATAGATAATGTGGCGAATTGCCGTAAAGAGGTGGCGTTTTTGACGGTGCTAAATCACGCTATTGAAATTTTACAGGATCATAGTATACATACAAGTCATGCATTAGGACGAGCGGAGCTCGGCCGCTCCTCAGGCTTTACTTACTAGCGTGCCGGGGATATTGTTTGCTACAGGTTATATTAAAATTTTACGACTAATAAAGTAACTATAAAATACAAATTAATTTTTTGCAGGTATCCTTCAAAAGGGCGACGGTACAAACATATACCTGAAGCATAAACCTCGACTGATCATATCCGCTATGGGCGATGGGAGACAACGCGCCCTTGAATGTGGGTCAGAGTGCTCAGGACCAGCAGTAAGGCAACGTCTTCTGGCTCCAGTAGCATTGGCCGCCGCTCCTGATGGTTCCATCTTCGTAGGAGACTTCAACCTCGTCCGCAAAATCAACACTGATGGCACTGTTCGAACCGTTGTCAAGTTGAAGTACGTATAGTTTAGTTGGTGTCATTTATATTATTTCATAATTTAAGTTTTATTGAGTAAAATACGTAAGCTTACACGATATATTTTTTGATTAAAATTAACTTGAGATATATTTTTTTTCAGTGCTACCAGGGTTTCCTACCGCTACCACATGGCCCTTTCGCCTCTTGATGGTACTTTATACATTTCGGATCCTGAGTCCCACCAAATTATCAAAGTACGCAACACAGACGACTACAGCGATCCTGAACATAATTGGGAAACTGTTGTTGGTTCTGGAGAAAGATGTTTGCCAGGAGACGAAGCTCATTGCGGTGATGGTGCACTAGCAAGAGATGCAAAACTAGCATATCCCAAAGGAGTCGGAGTGTCTATTGACAATGTCTTATACTTTGCTGATGGTACTAACATTAGAATGGTTGACAGAGATGGTATTATTACGACAGTTATAGGAAACCACATGCATAGAGCTCATTGGAAACCAATACCGTGCGAAGGAACTCTAAGCGTCGAAGAGGTTCATCTTCGATGGCCAACTGAATTAGCTATTAATCCTCTAGATAACAGTTTACATATTATTGATGACCATATGATCCTTCAAATGGCTCCTGATGGCAGAGTCAAAGTAATTGCTGGAAGGCCTCTTCACTGCCCTTCTCCGTTAACCGGATATGACATTGAACTAGCAACTTATGCTACACTTGTAATGCCACAAAGTATAGCATTTGGAGCCGCCGGAGATTTGTACGTAGCTGAAAGTGATTCGCAAAGAATTAATCGAGTACGTCTAATAACTACTGATGGAAAAATTTCTCTCTATGCTGGAGCAGAGTCTAAATGCAACTGCTTGGAACGTGGTTGTGACTGCTTTGAAGCGGATCATTTCTTAGCTTCTAATTCCAAATTTAACACTATTTCTGCTGTAATTGTTAGTCCCGACGGCATCGTGCATATTGCAGATCAAGCAAACTACAGAATCCGTTCAGTTATGGCAAGTATTCCAGATGCTAGTGGCGCTAGAGAATATGAAATATATTCACCAGACACGCAAGAAACTTACATATTCAACAGATTTGGCCAACATGTTATGACTAAAAATATTCTAACTGGTGAAAATAACTATGTTTTCACGTACACAGTAAATACGAGTAATGGAAAATTGAGCACTGTAACAGACGCCGCTGGCAATAAAGTATTCTTATTGCGTGATTATTCTAGCCTTGTTAATTCTATCGAGAACACTAAGGGTCAAAAATGCAGACTAAAAATGTCTCGCGTGAAGATGCTTCAAGAACTTCGAACGCCAGATAACTTCAACGTCACATTCGATTATCACGGCACTACTGGATTGCTGAAAGCTAAATATGACAGTACTGGTAGAAGTTATATCTATAAGTATGATGAGTTCGGAAGATTGACATCAGCGGTCACACCCACCGGAAGAATCATTAACTTAACTTTTGATCTTAGTCTAAAAGGGGCAACAGTTCGAGTAAGCGAAAATAACAGAAAACCAGTTTCAATCCTCATTAAAGGCTCTTCGGTAAACACCAAAGTAGGAGAGGCTGAAAAGAAAACCATTATTTCAACTGACGGTAGTATATCATCAAGTATGCCATGGGGTCACATAATTTCTACGGATACTGTGCCATATACTATTCTCTCAGAAATAGACCCCATTCTAGGTGAAAGTTACCCGGTACCAGCTAAGCAAAGAACAGAAGTCGGCGGTGACTTAGCCAATCGATTCGAATGGCGATACTTTCTCCGAAGACTACAATCAAATAAAGGAAAGAGTAGTAAGGCGGTCGCACAAATAGGTCGTAAACTGCGAGTGAACGGTGAAAATCTACTAACACTGGAGTATGACAGAGATACTTCAACCGTAGCCGTGTTTATGGACGATAAAGTGGAACTGCTGAATGTTACTTATGACAGAACGGCGAGACCAGTGAAATGGGGCCCAAGAAACGGTCTTTTCGCTGAGGTTGAACTACAATATGACAGATTTAACAGATTAACTAGTTGGAAATGGGGAGAGTTAAACGAAACTTACAATTATGACCGAGCTGGCAGATTGCACGAAATTCGCTATGGCGATGGATCGTCCTTGGCGTACTCGTTTAGAGATATGTTTACGAGCTTGCCACTCAAAGTCACAACTCCAAGAGGTAGCGACTACTTACTTGATTACGATGATTCTGGAGCGCTACAAAATCTGACTACACCAAGAGGTCATATCCATACATTCGCTCTTATGACATCATTGGGCTATTTCAAATACCAGTACTTTTCTCCAATGAATAGACATCCATACGAGATTCTCTACAACGACGATGGCCACGTTCTAGCAAAGATTTTTCCGCATCAATCTGGCAAGATTCTGTACGTTTATGACAGTACAGGAAAATTGGAAACAATACTAGCAGGAGCGTCTGCAATCCGATACGTCTATCACGAAAATACTCACCTCGTGAAGAATGTTGAAATTACCGACCCTGATTACGAACTTAAACAGGACTATAAATATCACGCTGGTATTCTTAAAGATGAAAAAATGAAATTTAACTCTAAGAGCGGCCTTAACAATGCTCACTTCAAATACCAATATGACGGTAATGCAAGGCTTTCTATGATTGATGTAAACATCAATAGCAAAGAAATGCCCCAGCTCAGATTGAAATACAATCAAAACCTAGGTACTCTCGAGGGTATCAGTGACTTGAGAATTTATAGGAACACCTTTAATCGATCCGTGATGCAGGATACTAGCAAACAATACTTTACTATAACTGACTACGATGATCATGGTAGGATAAAAACTGTTCTTATGAATATCAAGTCATTTGATGTTTTCCGTCTTGAACTGGATTATGATGTACGCAACCGAATAAAGGCAAAAAAGATGATGGTAGGCGACACGTCATCAAACAAAAGAATTAGTTACAATTATGACGGTCATCTCATGGAAGTGGTTGGTTCTGAAGATGACTGGAAATACGTCTACGATGAAAATGGCAACATCGTTGGTGTCATTGAACATGGGGAGAAACGTTATCTTGGGTACGATATAGGTGACAGAGTAGTTCAATATGGTGACATTGAGTTCAGCAGCTATGATGGCCGCGGATTTGTGATAAGACGTGGTGAACAGAAATATAGATACAATTCCCGAAGTCAGTTTGTCCATGCTTTTGAAAGAGACAAGTTCCAGATGTGGTACTACTATGATGACAGGAATAGGCTAGTCGCTTGGAGAGATGATAAAAACAATGTCACTCAGTTTTTCTATACGAATCCGCAAACTCCCAATTTGATTACTCACATGCATTTTCCCAGGGCAGAGAAAACTGTTCGATTTCTATATGATCAGAAAGATTTCTTAACTTGTATTGAAACTGAAGACCAACGTTTCTACGTGGCAACTGATCACAATGGTTCACCACTCGTTATATTTGACGTCAACGGTGAAATAATTAAAGAAATCAAACGCAGTCCATTCGGAAAAATAGTCAAAGATAGCAATCCCGGATTCTACTTACCTGTGGATTTCCATGGCGGCATATTAGATTACAATACGAATTTGGTATACTTAGAAAATAGATTATATGACCCTGTGGTAGGACAGTGGATGACGCCTAGCTGGGAACATCTGGCAACTAAACTGAGCCTACCAACTGACATTTTCATCTACAGATTCAGGAACAATGATCCTATAAATAAAAATCAAGACGTTCCTTACATGACTAACCTAGCAAGCTGGTTGCAACTTTATGGTTATGACTTACACAAAATGATGGGCGCCAAATATATCACAGATATGATATTCCAACCAATGAACTCCCTTATTAGGCAACAACTAGCGCCCGACTTTGGTGTAATGTCTGGTCTTCAATGTATAATTGAAAAGGTATATACACAAATAACTAAAACAATATACTTAAATTTAATTAAAAACATACTAAATAAATCTTAAATTTTCAGGTAAATGACAAACTATCTGATATCGAATTCGTACCTACGCCTCTGTTGAAGATGGAACCTATCACGAGGAACCTTTTGCCAAGAGTGTCTTATAAACGCGGCGTGTTCGGTGAAGGTGTACTCATCTCGAGGGTCGACGGTAAAGCCTATATAAGTGTTGCCGACGGAGCTAATAGCGTGGTTGAAGACGTTATCACCACAGTATTCAACAACTCATATTTCTTGGACGTACACTTCAGTATTCACGATCAAGATGTATTCTATTTCGTTAAAGACAATTCTCTGAAGATCAGGGACGATATGGAAGAACTTAGACGACTCTCCGGCAAATTCAATGTATCCCAAGATGAGACGAACGACCAAGGATTAGAGGTGAATAATTTTAATTAAATCGAACAAGAATAATAAATTGAAAAAACATTAACACAAATCGTTGAGGTCGTTAGGAATTAATTAATAAACATTATTCCATGTACCTTTCTTATAATCCCGCTATTGGGCACCCGTTATAACGTTTACCTTATCAACCTGATGTCTGAAAATATGCCACCAAATATTTATATAATGGTTTTATGTATGTATGTACATTATGTTCATTTTTCTATAAACGTATAATAAAATTAGTGACTCAATTTTCTTTAACTTTTACAGGTTCGAGTGCATGCCGTAGGCAAAGGTTCCGCCCAAGCCGTTATAGTGTTGCGATACGGGGTGGATCCTGCCCAGGAGCGCATTAAGCTCTTGAAGCACGCACACAAGCGAGCCGCAGCGCGCGCCTGGGAGCGCGAAAAGACGCTCGTGGCGGCGGGCTGGGAAGGCCGCGGTGCTTGGACCGAGGAAGAGAAGGAGGAACTCAT
>DWQQ01000135.1:0-13862 GCA_018244775.1 Oxynetra roscius flavomaculata
GTTTGCAAGGACAGAGATGTTTGGCACTCCGTGCTCTCTGCCTACCCCGCTAGGGACTTGGCGTGACGGTTATTTCTAAAGATTTCTAAAGATCTTTGACTAGAAGGTATGTATTTTTAAATAAATAATTAAAATTCTTCACTTACAATCAACTTTAATCACAAGCCACTATAAAATGCGAGGACAATGGCAAATGGCACTATTAATTATACTGTTAGGATTTTCTTTATAGCCCTTTCCGTGTAATCACTATTCACCGTCCTTGTACGAGTACAGAGTAGACGAGAACCAGTCGGGCAACTTCTTTGTTATAACCCAGTTGTTATTCTTACGATGCTATTTTTAGCGGGCTGTCGAGCTAGGGCTGCCAACAAATTAAAAATCGATTCGTGTAATTTATGTATTATTATGTTTCTAAAACGACCTTCACTCGTCACAGACTTTACTATGTAGATCATGCAGCTAGCATTTCATATAAGTGAAAATGTATGATATATTGCGTGAATTGATTGTTAATAAACTGAGCTAAAGGAAGCAAAAATTATTGCCAAATATTCGTAAAAGCTTTTTTAGTTGTGTATAAAAATACGTAACTATACAGTATTATATGCATATATTCCTAATATTGTTTATTTTAGAAACATTTCTTAAAGTGATCTTGTCGTGGACTCTCGTGTGTGTGTGTAAGCTTGTGTGTGTACATACATGTGTATAATGGATACGTCTATTGTAAATTACATTTTATTTTAATTTGCATCCGTCAAGAATGCCACGTATTTTCTAATCTGTGGCGCTAGTGAATCTCAGATTACTCCGAGATAACAATAAAAAGCGCTTCTTAGGAATAATGGAAGCTAACGGCTCTCAACAGGCAATTTGTATTAAGCAAGTTAGAAGTCCGCTTCTTCGAATTATGTGTCCATTGTACCTCAACCTCTAGTCTCAAAGAGTATTAGTCTTAGCATTTACTTAATTAATACGTAGAGAATGTAAATCATTACTTACTAACACAATTGAATTAGAGACCAACCAAATTTACGCCATAATAAGCATATTAATGAACATCATTTATCGGATTGCTTGGTAATTTATTGACAGGCTAAATAGGAACGAACGCGGGGTCTCTTGAAAT
Source organism: Oxynetra roscius flavomaculata (assembly GCA_018244775.1). NCBI lineage: Eukaryota > Metazoa > Arthropoda > Insecta > Lepidoptera > Hesperiidae > Oxynetra > Oxynetra roscius. Next base: position 1,133 of record DWQQ01000135.1, read on the forward strand.
GCGTGTAATGGCGAATTTTGATTTCATCGATATCCTTCGAAGGTCGTGGTGGGCGATCCGGACCGACTCCGCAATACGGACGCTAGCAACAATGCCGCTTCCTAGAATTATGCGTATATTCCTTGTCAAACTACCTTTTCTTATATGTATATCTATATACCTTATTATTATTTGATGGGAATAGCACACGAGCATGTAGGAATTACACATAGCTGATGACACCCACGGGGTTATGCGACCGAATTCGAATAGGATTATTAAAAAGTAAAGAAAGGAGGAAGAAGAGGCGTGAGGTAGAAGAATAGGAAAATATGTGAAGTAGTTTCAGTTAGTTCAGTTATTGTGGATTATTAATGGCTCTATTTGTTCTGTATTGACTATATCAGTGATGGTACTACAGGGAGAGGACTATCTGTAGCATTTTTCCACTTTTAAAAGTAAGAGAGCATTTCTTAACAGAGAAGAATATTCTCTGTTAAGAAATGTTATTGAAAGTTGGTACAGACGCCTCTCTAGTCTTAACAAAGGACACGTGGATCGACGGCAATGACTCCAGTGTGACCGAAGCACAAATGATTTTAACATCAATAGCGTCAAGGTAGAAATAGGTGTAAAAAAGTGGCACTATATATTCGTACAAGCCCTAATAAGGAAAGATATGCCATTTAATACGCTATGAGTTATAATTCATTATGAAAAATACAATGTTGCTTCAAATGTGAAAATATGTTTCTTTATTGAGTACCTAAATGATATTACGCAATTAATTTACAGTCGTAAATTATTCCAGCGAGATACGTGATTATATTTAGTACTGGTATTTTATTTTACACTGAGCTACAAGAATACTACTTATGACTATACTGTCTTTCATGTCTGTAATTAGACAGATCGCTATAATATTACTAATGAGATGAGATAATTAAAATATTCAGTCGCAAAAACAGAGCGCTGGTGTGCGTGTTCTGCGCGAATATAAAATTATTAGTATGTATTACAATTATGTAACTATGTATTTTGACAATATCATTTGTTTGGTGAGTATAGCCCTTCTGAGGTAGGGTCGTTAATTAATGATGTCCTGCTTCATCGGTCCGAATGACCTAAGCGAGAGCGACACAGAATATGTAAGTCACTCTTGCTGTGAATGCATGTCCATGAATTGAATTATTCGTGCTAGTTTATGTCTAGTTCGGTTTGCGTCTTCTTTAAAATTTACAATTTCACAAGAACGTTCAATTGATTTTTTCTAATGTAGTATTACTTACCTGCTATGTTAGAAAGGATGCCATTAAAATGTTTCGAAACGCAAATGGTAATACAAATGTATTATAACCAATATCAATGAAATTATATGTATTTAGCAGTATTATACATTAAATACTTGATAATTATACTTATAAAAGAGAAAACGAAAAAATAGATCAACGAAATTTTCATTAGTCGATTATAATTCTGAGTTTTTTACTCGATATCTAATTTGTATTAAAATTAATTACGTTTTCAATAATTCTCGAGTATAAACAATAGCAGAATGCAAATTTTCATTGCTTAATTCAACCACAACACGGTTGTTTCAGTCGAAACCATCGGACTGCGCGCCTTAGACAAACTTTAAAACTTCTGGTGCGCTAACAACCGACGTTTGAAATTTCGAACACAACATTCTGATCATAATACAAATTGTACAAACAGATCTAAAACCGTTCGGACTCAACGCACATAATTCAATTGTTCATCAAATCACATCATACGTCATTATGGAACATAGTAAACATATTGGTACTTCATTGATTCATGGTCATTATATCTTTTATTATTCGAAATACAGAAAATAATAATACCGTATAAAGAGCTATCTGTGTTTCCGCTCGAAGCGTATAATTATCTGTCCGTATATACACTGGAGCAACCATCTCAGTATCTGCATCGCGTCTGTAACTAAAGAATAGAAATAAATAAATAAATAACCGTCACGCCAGGTCTCTAGCGGGGTAGGCAGAGAGCACGGAGTGCCAAATATCTATGTCCTTGCAAACCTAACATGCTTAGTCAATATTCATCAGTCATGCATACACGCCGGTTTCGGAGGCTCTTGACTCCCCATCAGCTAGTGCCTGACCTATTTGGTCGAGATGGGAGAGCCTTTTCGAAGAGATGGGAGAGACCAAAGAATAGAATATGTAATATTATATCCTATTCGTCAAAATCAAATTTTCTCGTTTTTATTTTTTTATTATCATTTAAGAACTCGTTTATTAACGCGACTTGTAAATACTGTATGAACAAAATGAAAATTTTAGTAAAAATTGGATCAACGCTTAGCGCATGTGGCACAGACGCCATACCGTCAAACGAAATTATTTTAGTTCTATTGGCTTTTACCAATCTAAAAGAGAATTAGGAACACTGTTTTGTTTTTCATATAATTATAATGTATTGAATCGAACTCTTCCATATGGTATTTTATAAGTATAAATTTAATATGTATTGGCAGAATGTAAAAGAGAACTGATATGACATGCATAAATTTTGATTATTCTTTATTTGTGTATTTATACGTATAAACACACATAAATACATACACACAAGTTTATATACAAATACTCTACAATTTATGAAAGGTAAACACAAAGGTATGGAGCTTATAAATGATACATTGATAACTCCGATGGCGCTGGCTTCACGTGGCAATTCGTCACGTCGAAAATACCATCCACTGGAAATGCATGTTCATGTCACGAAGTGCTCTCGCCCATTCAAAGCCAAATATGAGCCATTTTAGAACAAGGTACAATTTCCGAACTTGTAACTTGGCGCGATGCCAGCTCGAACCCGTAATATGGATTTTGAGTTGACTAGAAATTTTCAAGCTCCTTTTTTACTTTTGAAGTGTTCAAGATGTTTTCTCACTACAAACTCAATATGTTGTGCGTTAAAATCATAGAAAGGCATTATTCTCTTAAGCTAAGCAGTTTATGTCGTCAATTAATATCAGACAATTCTAGCCCTTCTTCGTTCTCTGTAGGTACTTGTTTATCAATTCAGACCTTCATCTGGGCTTAATAGTCATCGTTTTAAAATAACTGTTAACTTGGGGATTAGTAAAATCGGGGTCCAATTATCAGTGACTTTGTGAAAGTAAATAAGCTTTATTATTTTCAATCCCACCTTAATCATTTGAAGTATCAAAGGATTAAAATACTATTTTTAATTCAATAAACTTTATGTAATCTATCCTATATAGGTTGTTTAAGTTTAAAAATAACTAAATATAATACTATTTAACTCCAGTTTAAGGTATCATAAGGTATTCAGATTATAAAATGGCATCCATAGTATATAAATTAATATGACAAAATGAATCTATTCTGGGATGGTCGCTGCTGTAGCTTTTTGCTCAAGTAGGAATCAAAACACGATTTATTCCCAGGAACAAAAACCAAGAACTAAATACGAGCTAAGAACTAAGAACCAATTAATTCGCAATTCCGAGACCACAAGCTTAAAAGTAACAAAGCACCAGTTCATTCCCAAACCAGGTACGACCTGTAATAAATTAATGTCTGGCGAGGTGCCATTATTCGCCGCCATCTTGGCATGACGTTGTGATTTTTCAGAATCGCTTTATAGATGGCGATGCTTCGGTGTGTCAATGCTAGTGCGATGGAGCTGTTTTAATGAAAATGTGGTTTATGATTTCGTAGATGTTCAATTAATTGAATTTCCTATGATGATTAATTGAATTAACGATGTGTAAAATATATAATTGAATGCCTGAACGTCAATTCTTAAATCAATAGTAAAATATAAGTCGATAATACCTACTATATATAATCGTGTATATGTATGCATGTATACGAGTATGTATAGAGTCTTAGGACAAATGTTCTTTGCTTTTCACGAAATTATTAACAATTTTTATATATTCCCGGCACGTTTTAATGTAAATGGAAATATATCCTTAAATACCTTCTTGTGAACACTGGAAACTGATTGCGAGTAGGTATTTGACTGATCTCAGTCGAATGTTACTCAGTGTTCTTAATAGCTTAATTTTCCTGATAAGATTTGCTCTAAGTTTTAATACTTATATTATGTATCACTTTTTTTGTTTTCTGAAAATAAATGACTTCACGAAAAAAGAAAGAAGTAAACATGCCATAAGATAACCCTTTAGCATAAGGGTAGTGACAATGGCTCGGGGCAGGCGGTGTGACATGGGGCTGTGGAAGCTGTCAATATTATAAACAAATGATGAAAATTGCTGTTTTTATGTTGTTCTATCATTTATTATAATAAAGGATAATATAGGACTACATTTTGCACGTAAAAAATTGATAACAAAGAATTGTATTTTCCTCATGTTGCCTCCCTATTTGCGAGGAGAAATCCTTGAACAGCAACGGGGCACACAAAGGACTGGGAATCCAAAGGTATACTGGAGCAAGTATTTTTTGAATATTCGATCGCATTAACGTAAACAAGAATTTGTATGTAATTGAAATAGCGCCATCTGGTGATAACAATAAGAACATTCGCAATATCCAATCACGTGCGCTAACGCTCACACTGTCGAGTGCGAGTCGCTCGTTATCGAGCACATAAAAAACTCGGCGCACGATTTTATAAAGATTGGCGTAACATAGAGCGTACATATAAGGGATCTGAGAATACACAAGCACAGCAAAATATGTTTCTTTACAACACATTAAAGCTAAAAACTATAGACAATGAGTAGTTTTTTATAAACATATCTCCAAGTACATAACGAGGTAATAAAAAACACGGAAACAGTTAAGAAGGCTGGCTTCGTTCCAATGAGAAGAATGGAGCAACACGAACTATTATATATTTGAATAAATTCTGGTCGTACAGTGATCAAAAGTAAACAAAAGCTCTTTTTTATAATACCCACAGTAAACGGACGACGGCTAATGTTAAGTAGGTTAGTAGATAGTATCTTTATCTGTGGTGCAAGAATTACTAATTGAATTAATAGAAACTAACAATCCAATTCCTGCAACCTTGTTAACAATGAATACTACTTGTATTATAATTATAACGTACTAACATTGAATAAAAATTACCTGTCAATAATAGTCTTACTACACATGTACAGATTCGGTTGCACATATCAGTAGTATTGTCTTCAAATAGGTCCAAAATCCTAACGTGTTTGATAGCTATGCGTTACTATCATTGGGTTTCAACTATATTGGAATTCCACACCGACAAGATAGCAACAGGTGCAGATAGCACCATAATGACTACTCCTGTGTTATGAATGCCTACACCTGGAAATAACGTGAAAGAAAGAAAGAAAGAAAGAAAGGAGAAAGAAAGAACGAAAGAAGAAAGGAGTAAAGAGTTTTTAAAGGATCGGCAAAGCGCATGTGATACTCCTGGTATTGCAGACGTCCATAGGCTACGGTGATCGCTTTCCATCAGGCGGACCGTATGCCTGTTTGCCACTATCGTGGTTAAAAAAATATACTGATAACGTGTCTATTCGATTAAAATACCCATTTAATTTCTATAATGGTTAGAATAAGCGTTTGTTTTATTTTACGTTGAATTGCCAAGCTGAAATCATTTCGATGTCCGAATACTAATCTCTTGTAAGAGGCGACCAAACCTAGAAACCAGAACAGAACGGTTGAATTCCGTTGAGAAAAGCGACCAGTAAAATTAGTTCGCATTATTTTAGACGTAAGATTGATAGTTTTAAATTTAGAATATTGGTGTGCTGAAAGAAAAATATATATTGATGCAAAGTGTACATTTTCGAATTTAAAAGGAGTGAATAGTGAAAAATTTGTTTTTTCGTCAAAAGAGTAATATAATCTAAAATCAATATGGATGAAGGCTTTTATGTCTAAATAGCAATTTCATGTCCAAATCGTACGCGATAGCCACTATTAGGTAGTAAAACATCCATCTACCAGATAAATGAAATAAAACTATGAAATGCGTACAACCGTACATGCGTCCGTAATAGGAAAAAATAAGTCGATTCATTGTTAATTCCCGATTAAAATATTAGTGTAATAATAACATCGAGCTCGAGAACTGAATAAGAGCTTCGCGGTCTGTTTGCCTCTCAATTGATTGCATCATAAGAGCAATATAGAAAATAAATGAAAGTAATCTCACGACAGAAAATAAATAAAATTATATCGTGGCGTGTTAATCCCACGCGTTTTAACGTTTCCTGCGCGATAGCCATACGTTTCCGTCGTCTAGTTAAGTACTTACTTTATAAGAGAACAAATTTAAATTTATTGGTAGCTTATACGTAGCTACACGCAGGTAGGTTCGGACTTAAGTTTGCCTTTGCTGTGTCCCTTTTGTAATGTATATTTATATACTCCTTTACTAGACTGGTTCAGGGCGTACGTTGCCACGTCAAACGCGATGAAATACGACGATTGTGGACGGCGATCGCCACGTGTTACTATGCTAGGAATTGATTGAACCGGATATTTTCTTATTAAATAACAGATGTTCGTCGGGAGATACATAAAATTAAATAAGAAAATTGCGTTTTTTTTAACTTAATACCTTACATCTTATAATTACCGATTAAAAATATATATTATTATTTAAATATTGTATAACAATTTCATTAAACAACTAAAGATTTATACGGCTTTCAGTTAATCCGCATGTAAGTGTATCACTGAAGTAAGTATATGTATATGTACCTATAAGTAAACATCAGCTCGAATGTTTCCGTCAAGCAACTTTGCAATATTGGACGATAAATGTATTACTTCGTGAACGAGAGAGACCGCGACATGTAGAGGGTAGACCCCTAAGTTATAGCAAAATTAGAATTAATTGAGTTTACAAGACGGTTGCAGAGCAAAACGTTCTATGCTGGCAGTTTAATGGACGAGAGTCAAAATTGTGGTCCCGAAGACCAACAGTTTCTAACGCACTTTGTTACTTTATCTTAAGTTAATGTTTACAAATAAACTCAAAATTTTAATTACTTGTTTACGATATGATACGATTATGTATCTATTAGTGCCTCACAGCAAGAACGCGTGTCATTGCCGATAAGATAGTTCAAGATCATTTAGTTGTTCAAATATGGGTAGTAACAGGTTTTACAGTAAACCATTAGATCGCCATATTTAACCATACAAATATTAAATGAATAACAAATAAATTAAAATCAATTACCACATTGCGCTATTCAAAGATATTTATGACGAATTCTAGATTATTATTTTACCAAGTCATCCAGTCCATGATTTTAGCATCACCTTTAGCACCATTTTTAAGGAGATTATTTTCCGCGCTCAGTACGTTTCATTCTATCCACCGCCAAACACATGAAGCGCTAGTATGCCGGAGCAGAATTTTTTGATGAAATTTCCCAATATTGTCCCACTTATGGGCTACAAAGTAAACTTTATTAAATTAAACTATTTGTAAGATTGATAACGAGTAAAAAGTATTTGAAAATGCCAGTAAACAGCACATTTGCTCGATTTAATAACTATATACTATGATGGATGAATTAATACAATGAAAAAGGTGACAAAAAACATTTTATTTTCAATCTCTTTTATTATCAACAACTTCTTTGATAACAGTTTAATATACATTAAAAATGCTTAAACGAGAATTCACGAAGTATTTACTGCATCAGTATTCTATATATATTATAGGCTTGACGCGGAGGCTTTATTACAAGTGCCTGGAAAGGCTCAGATAACGAAATATTAGCAGAACGTACGTGTCGCATTCACGAATGAAATGTTTAATCCTTTGAGATAATTAACATTCATATTATAATAATGAATTAAGAAAAAACCATATTCATATAATCAAATAATCATATAAGCTACTCGTATAATCAAAAAAATATGAGAATAAATAAATAAATAAAAATTATATAATAATAAGTAAATTGAAGATGTGAATTTAAGACAACTAATTTACAGAGAGTTTTTGCTACATCATCAATATTAAATCAATCTGGATTATGAATACCAAAAGTTGTCAATGGTCGTAATCATTGAAACTTCGTATGATATACTATATAGCTTAAAACCTTGTTACTAAAATGGTTCAACTTATATTTCGTGATAATTATGGACTTAATTACACAATATCCATTCCATTAAAATTCAGCTATCCTACCATTCTCATTACGTGTTATTTTATAAACATACATATATTATGTCGGTGCCTTTTCCTCCTTAAACACAGGAGTGTTTAAATAAATATAACGACTTCATGTTCATTCACAAGTTTACGCTCCCGTTTGTTCGTCGAAAATTTTACGCGTCCTTTGTATCATTATTTTTAAGGTTCTGCCTTCGTTCGGGTTACATTTTTTATTGAATCTTCTCCTAATACGCTATTAAAATATAAAAAAAAAAGTTTTCTTATACACTTTCTCCGAGACGCGCTTCTTGCGTAACTTTGTTCAATAATTGGCACATTGGCACATTTGTCAATTGTATAAAGAATATTCCTGCTAATATTTGAGTAAACCAAAGATTCTTGAAAACTTTTATTCAGCGGTCATATATTTGCTTATTAATAGGTATATTTCTGTTTCGTTAGGTAATACACTTGCAGGTATTTCGAGCTTAAAAAGTTATTAGACACGTACGAGTGCTGCAAACCGTCAAATACAACGTATAGATGGCCAAGTTTCAAACTAATGGAGCGCCGCTGGAAGCTTTTGACTCTCTTATCGAAAGCTTTTACGTCATTTATTAATAACAACGTGCTTCCATCACTCAATATTTGTGCTTTTAACGTTAACATCGCTGGAGACAAATTTGGTAGGACCACGTCATTTATTCGAATAAGGATAAACCAAGAACAAATGTCATATTATTAACGAGTGTCCTCTGAAAAGATTTTCCTTGTAATGTCATATTTCTCCCTTATTGACAGACGTGTACAATAGAGCCATGGCAGTAAGAATGAACGTAGATATTACGTTTGGATGAGCATTGGATTCTTCTTGTCATATTTCAATGGTTGATTTATGATTAATATGCCAATAATCATTTATTAATCGCAAGACCAACGGAGTGTTTCAACTAGCACATTCTGATTCAATTACGTTTGCTAGTCATCACAGTTCTGGCAATCATGATTGGTAATTATTCCTTTACTGATATAGCAACTTACTCATTTTACCCTGTGGCAACTTTACGATTGTTATTTGTTTGAATATAATTATTATTATTTGTACTAAATTATAAAAATAATATAAAAATAAATTTAAGTTCAACGTATGAAAACTTAAAATTGTAAAATAAGGGTTATTTTTTTTGGATATTAAAATTATTTGTAGTATCAAAACTTTGTTAATTAAGAATTATTAACATTAGTCCGGTTTTTATATCTGTCGATCTTCCGAGCAAAAATTATACCTATACATTTTTATATGGTACATTTAATAGTGAAACATGACGATCCCCGTAAAATATAGCATTTATAAGAAAAACATAAATACTTTATTGTCTAAAAGTTTTTAAGATATTAATAAATTTTATTTGAAACCACCGCAAATTTATTATTATAAGTATGAAAAATAGTACTAGATCCCGTATAAACAAGTCGGTCATGAGGCTTTATAATATTATACCCATCCAGAAAACGCCAAACTAGCCTATAGAAGTTTTCACTTCAAAAAAAACATAAAACTCGTATTCTATTACATCTAGGTATGTACGACGTCAATACATGGATCGACGCCATTTATCAGAGTCAATAAATATTATTCGCTTCAACGTTTTCGGGATAGTGCGCCCGGACAGTGAGGTTCTCGCTCCAATGCGTAATTATGACCTGCCCGCTTGAAAGGTAAACCGTCACTGCATTACACTCGCTGGGGGCTTATTTTTAGTAAATTTTTATACACTTAAAACAGAATAAAACCGCTTTGTTATTTATTATCCTACAGTTTTATGAAATGAATATGAAATCTGCAAAATTTGCGTTGGTACTTTGGATGTGTAGTAGAATTACTTTTTAATAACTCATTACTTTATTAAAATTTGTTTAATTTGAATTCAAGGAATGTTGAGAAATTAAAGATTTGAAGCATTTTTATGGGTAGATTGATGTTAAAGTTAAATATTTGTTTAAATGTAAAATATGTGCAGAACATTTAGTTACAAAACGGGTGGAATATTGAATTTTTACCCAAATTTAAAAGAATCTCAAGGTTCAAGTGATTTAGAGAAACGATCGGTTTTTACACAATAGACATTTTTAAAATATATTCACTTTAATTATCCATATCAACCTAAACAGATCATTAGTTATAAATTAGTTTCATAAAATTATAAACGAACAAAAATATATTAGATACAGCTATATTCAATTCAACAAGATATCGATATTGATAAAATTTGCTATGAAAAACACTTCATTCAGTGCGGTGATCACCTATACTGTGAATAGATATTTATGACCAATGCTTTATTACGGGTATTGAATACAAACAGTTAGTTTCAAGCTCAAACAATGTACTCGAGATGACTGTGTTCGTATAGGTATATCAGAGATCTTACTGAGGTACATACATAAAACACTTGAACGAATCGATGTTTGAGTTTCTCTGTCTGTATAATAGAGTATTAAGCGATGAATCAGATCCGCGCTCTCCATCATATGAGTCATGCATTAATCTTAAACCACCATTAAGAATGTAAAGATAAATCCTATCAACAATAGTTTAGAATGAACACTAAGGTACTCGAAATATGTATGTATATCGCGTCAGCGCGTATGGTTTCAGTCTTTTTAACCGCCCACTGTTGGATGGGAGGCTCTCCCGCAAGTCCTTAAAGCTTTTAGCATGTCCCACGAATATGCTGTAGTTAAAAAAAACCAGTTTTAACTCTAGTTTCCAATCGTTTTTGCGCCAACTCTAAGGCCTCCGATAAATCTTAGCAATTGTTATCTAATCATAATAACCGGGCCCGACAGTTTAGCTTGCCCTCCAGGGCAGGTAGAAGCTCGTGGAAGCGTTCCACTAACGGTCACTAAGGTAAGGAAGACCTCTGTAGCTTTACGAGTCACAAGCATAACGACTACTTATATTATGACATGATTTATACATAAAACGTTCCCTCGCTGAGAGTAAACAGGACGCACCCATTGACGTCACATTATGTACCCACTGTGTATACGCCGTCAAGCCTTCGTGTACTCACCGACCCTAAGTAATTATGTAAAGAATGGAAAATTCTTCAACAGTTCACATGATGGATTACTAATACTAAAACTACGCCGTGTGTCCGTTACACTGGCAAAGTATACACAATAAAAATGTCTTCAAAGTAAAGTTACTGCTTCACCCGAAACCGAAGTGTGAAAACAATCGTAAAACCCACGAAAGTTTCTCTTTCCGTCGGTCAGAGGCTGGCGGCTGAAAGAATGGGCATAATCAACCATCTTGCAACGTAAAGGGGACGTAATGAGGGGAAAAAAGAATACTGTCGGCGGAAACTAAACGTTTTTGCAGTATCAAATAATAATGTACAAATTCGTTCTACATTTACAGGAACGATACACCTCGTTAGCGATGTCCCTCATGACAGACATGAGACCGTGATTGTGTGGAATACGACACAAATCCCTCAGCGTACATAATTTATTTATCCTATTGCGTATCGAGACTGAATTGTTTTTCATTCGTTTATTAACAATGTAACTTTACGAAGGGAAACATTTGAATGAAATTCAAACTCGCAAATCATACCAAAGATACGTATATACGTATGCAGAGTATTACAAGTTTTTGACTGCACTCATAAAGTTATTAAGAATAAAATACACATGTATAAGTGCAGACATGCCAAGACAAAAATAACCGAACACCTAACTAGAGTATTATTTAATATCTTTTCAAAGGAACTGGGTGAGAACAAAAATAACTAAACGGTCATAATATACGTTCCGGATGAGAAAGAGTTTAGAATATAGCCTATTTCATATTAAGGCCGGGGCACTGGCAGGCCGCCTCGTATCAAATGATCGTCGTCGTTTATGGACCAATATCGCACTAAACAAAATATCGAGCGCGTCGAAGTGGAAATTCCTATGGTAAGTTGGATGCTACTCAAGAAATACAGTTCCTTTTTGAGGATCCTCGCCAGATGATGGTACCGGTCTACCCAAATATTTTAGAAATAAAATATACCATACGTATCAGACAACATTGTGATAGCATCAATATTTTTGTTTCTAAACTATTTTTATTTTCCCGGATTACGTTTAATCATTTAAGAAATTTATGTTTATGTGTGCAGCAGCGGTGGTAATATTTAAGACTATTCATTGGTTTAAATAATAATTATGAATAACTCCGTAATTATTCGGTAACTTATATTTAATTGTGTAAGTGCATTGATGTACACTACATAATAATGTAAAAATAAAAAAAACATATTTCTTCACGTAATTTGTGGGCTTTTTCAGATTCAAAATCACTCGCTGTAACGGTAAAGCAGAACATCGTGAGGAAATCTGCACTCTTTAGAGTTCAACATAATGTTCTCTAGAGCGTGTGAAGTCAGCCAACCAGAGCTTGGTAAATGTTATAGACAAGGGCCTTATCACTCCTCATCTTGAGAGAAAACCTATAATCAATATATATATATATATATATATATATATATTTCTCGTCGCGAGCCTGCCAGTCCATCAGGCTGCAATTCTGGACCGAAGGCGTACCGCAGTG
>DWQQ01000136.1:0-13853 GCA_018244775.1 Oxynetra roscius flavomaculata
ATGACGAGATATTTGTCGAGAGAGAACTTTTCAAGGTAAACATACAATTTCTGTGTGTAATGGCCTTCGTTGAGGAATAATCTTATTTATTATTTCAGAAATCTTTTTTTTTATTTCTTTTTTTTGAGCATTTTTTCATAGAAGATTAACTCCTAATATTGAAATTGGAACTATTTGACCCCCATCCAATATTTCTTCATTTAACCCATTTCAAATTCCTTTATTAAATACTATTATTTTAATTACATCTGGAGTAACTGTTACCTGAACTCATCATGCTCTTATAGAAAATAATTTTTCTCAAACTAAACAAAGATTAATAATTACTATTTTATTAGGGGTTTATTTCACAATTTTACAAACATATGAATATTATGAAGCTCCATTTTCTATTGCAGATAGTATTTATGGATCAACTTTCTTCATAGCAACAGGATTTCATGGACTTCATGTAATTATTGGAACAATTTTTTTATTAACATGTTTAATTCGTCATATTTTTTATCATTTCTCTAATAAACATCATTTTGGGTTTGAAGCTGCAGCATGATATTGACATTTTGTTGATGTAGTTTGATTATTTTTATATATTTCTATTTATTGATGAGGTAATTAATAATAATATATATATATATATATATATTAAATTTATATAATATATTTAGTATATTTGACTTCCAATCAAAAGGTTTAAATCATTTTTAATATAAATAATTATTTTACTGTTAATAATTTCAATTATCATTATTTTTATCTCTAATACTTTAATATTATTATCAATAATTTTATCTAAAAAATCTTTAAAAGATCGAGAAAAATGCTCCCCATTTGAATGTGGATTTGACCCTAAATCTTCCGCACGTAATCCACTTTCATTACATTTTTTTTTAATTACAATAATTTTTTTAATTTTTGATGTAGAAATTGCACTAATTTTTCCCATAATTACATCTTTTAAAATAGTAAATTTTATTTATTGAACTAAAACTAGATTTTTCTTTATTATTATATTATTATTAGGATTATACCATGAATGAAATCAAAATATATTAAAATGAACAAATTAAAATAATTAAAAAATAATAGGATTATAGTTTATTATAAAACATTTGATTTGCAATCATAAAAAATTAATTATTTAATTTATCTTAAATAAATTAAAAATAAATAAATTATTTAAATTTAATTTAAAATTAAATTAAATTAATTAAAATAATTGATATTTATATTTTTAATAAATATGAAGCAAATTTGCATTTAATTTCGACTTAAAAGAAAGGGTTTTTACCCCATATTTAAAAAATTATTTATCTGTTTATTAATTGAAACCAAAATAGAGGTAAATCACTGTTAATGATATAATTGAACTTAAATTCCAATTAAATACGAAATAAATAATAATTAAGCTGCTAACTTAATTTATAGTGAATAATATCATTAATATTTCTTCTTCTTTCTTCTTCTTTTTCTTTTCTTTATTTTATTTTTTTTTAATTTTATAATAATTTTTTTTTAAAAATCCTTATTTATATAGTTTAAATAAAACATTATATTTTCAATATAATAATAAAATTTAACTATTTTTATAAATATCAATTATTTATTTAAAGATTTTTAACAATCACCTTAATATCTTCAATATTATGCTCTTTATTTAGCTATTTAAATTAATTTATTCTTTCTTTAAAAATTATTTAAAAAAATTATAATAAAAATAAAAATTATTCATAAAATAAATCTAAATAAATAAATTTTTAAATTTCTTATTTGTAGAAAACTATTAAAAATAGAATAATTTTTAATAATAATATATATTCCTCGACCTCTATATAATTCTCTTCATCCTATATCAATATTTTTTAATAATTTATGACTATAAATTAAAAAATAATAATTTAATCTATAAGTAGATAAATTTGATATAAATCACATCAAAGATAAAAATAAACTTAACTCATAAGTTATAAAAAATTTATTTATAGAATAAATTTTTATATTACTAATTAAATAACCCATAATAAATCCAATAATACTAACATAAATAACTATTAATTTTAAATTTAAAGGTAAATAAATTATATAAGGATAAGAAAAAATTAATCATCTTAAACTCCCTCCTGTAATTACTCTTATAAATAATAATATAAATATTCTTTTTAATATAATATAATCTTCATCATATAAATTATAAATTGATAATAAATTATAATCATTTACTATTAAATATATTAATAAACGAATACTATAAAATATAGTTAAACCAATAGATAAATAATATAAATAAAAAATTATTATATTTAAATTATTTATTATTAATATATCTAAAATTAAATCTTTAGAATAAAACCCAGCTAAAAAAGGAATACCACATAAAGCTAAATTAGAAATATTCAAACATAATGAAGTTAAAGGAATATAAAAACTAATACCCCCCATTAATCGAATATCTTGATTATCACTTATTATATGAATAATTACCCCAGCACATATAAATAATAAAGCTTTAAATATAGCATGAGTTAATAAATGAAAAAAAGCTAAATCTGCTAATCCTATTCTTAAGATTCTTATTATTAAACCTAATTGTCTTAAAGTAGATAAAGCAATAATTTTTTTTAAATCAAATTCATAATTTGCAGAAACCCCTGCTATAAATATAGTTAAACTAGATAACAATAATAAAAACTTTAAAAATATTATATCTAATAATAAATTATTAAATCGAATTAATAAATAAATACCCGCAGTAACTAAAGTTGAAGAATGAACTAAAGCAGATACAGGGGTAGGAGCAGCTATAGCTGCAGGCAATCAAGAACTAAAAGGAATTTGAGCTCTTTTAGTTATAGAAGCAATAATAACTATAAAACCAACATATTTTATAATATAATCATTAACTATAAAATTTAAATAAAAAATATAATTTCAACTACCATAATTTAATATTCAAGAAATAATTAATAAAATAAAAACATCCCCAATCCGATTAGAAAGAGCTGTTAATATTCCGGCATTATAAGATTTAAAATTTTGATAATAAATTACTAAACAATAAGATACTAAACCTAAACCATCCCAACCTAATAAAATACTTATAATATTAGGACTAATAATTAATAAAATTATTGATAAAATAAATAATAAAACTAATAAAATAAAACGATTTAAATTTAATTCAGAACTTATATATCTTTTTCTATAATAAATAACTGAAGAGGAAATTAATAAAACAAATATTATAAATAATAAAGATATTCAATCTAAAAGAATAGAAAAAACAATATTAATCGAATTAAATGAAATAATTTCATACTCTATAAAAATAATTAAATTATTTATAATAAAATAAAGTATATAAAAAAAATTAACTAATATAAAAAAAAATAAAAAAAAAAATCTAATAAAACAAATATTGAATTTTTTATGAATAACTTAAAATGAAATATATTTCATATTTTCGATTCCACAAATCAATATTTTATTTTAAATTATTTAAGTATAACAAATCTATTAATTTAATTATTAAAATCAAATTATAAAATAATCAACTTTTAAAATTAAAATATTCAAAGGAAACCAATGTAATATTAATAATAAATATTCACGAGACACACCTGTATAAAATCTATATAAATTCATATTATTTTTTCCATGTTGAATATAAGAATATAAATATAATCTATAGGCAGCTCTAAAAAAAGAAATTAATATCAATATTATTATTAATAAATAACATCAACACATTATTCTATTAATTAAACTAATTTCCCCTAATAAATTTAAAGAAGGAGGAGCAGCTATTGCAGAAGATAATAATAAAAACCATCACAATCTTAATGAAGGTATAAAATTTATTATTCCTTTATTTATTATTAATCTTCGACTATGTAATCGTTCATAATTAATATTAGCTAAACAAAATATACCTGAAGAACATAAACCATGTCCAATTATAAGAATATAAGACCCAAAAAATCCTCAATAATTTATAGTTATTAACCCACCAATTACTAACCCTATATGAGCAACAGATGAATAAGCAATTAAAGATTTTATATCTACTTGACATAAACATTTTAATCTAATATAAAATCTACCAACTAAACTAATAATAATTCAAAAAAAATTCAAATTTATTGAAATCTTAGGTATAATAATTAAAACCCGAAAAATCCCATAACCCCCTAATTTTAATATAATACCAGCTAAAATTATCGACCCAGATACAGGGGCTTCAACATGAGCTTTAGGTAATCATAAATGAACAAAATATATAGGTATTTTTACTAAAAAAGCTAAAATTATACAAAAATATAAAAAACTTAAATTATAATTATAAAATTTTAAAAAATAAATTATTATACAATTTTTATCTACAAAAATATAAAAAATTCCTAATAATAAAGGTAAAGAAACAAATAAAGTATAAAATAATAAATATATCCCAGCTTGAAGTCGTTCTGGTTGATATCCTCAACCAATAATTAATATTAAAGTGGGAATTAATCTCCCCTCAAAAAATAAATAAAACATAAATAAATTTATTATAGTAAAAGTTAAATATAATATAATTAATAAAAAAATAATATTAAAAAGAAATCTACCCATATAAAAATTATTTTTATAAATAGATTCTCTAGCTATAATTATTAATAAACAAATTCAAATTCTTAATAAAACTAAACCAAAAGAAATTATATCATAACCTATTATATAACTTAAATTACTATATCCTATAATATTAACTATTAAATTTATAAATAAAAATATCATTATTATAAATATATTTTGAACCATTCAAAATATATTTTTTTTTAAACATAAAAGTGTTGTAAATAATAAAAATAGTAAAAATTTTATCATTTATAATAAACTAAATCTTTGAAAATAATCATTACCATGAGTACGAATTATTGAAACTAAAATAGAAATACCTATAGCCCCCTCACAAACAGAAAAAACTAAAAAAACTATTAATATGAATATATCAAATTCAATATAACTTAAATATAATAATAATAATAAAAAAAGTCTTAAAACAAGAAATTCTAATCTTAATAGTAAAATCATCAAATGTTTATGTTTAAAAACATAAATCAAATTACCTGACAAAAATATAATAAAAATAACTATTCATATATTTATCATTAATATAATAAAAATTTTTGTTTTTATAGTTTATATAAAACATTGGTTTTGTAAATCAAAAAAAAAATTTTTTTTAAAAACTTCAAAGAAAAAGAAATTCTTTATCAATAATCTCCAAAATTATTATTTTTTTTTAAACTATTCTTTGACATTATAAAAATACTATTAACATTAATTATAATATTAATATCAATTAATATAATATTTTTAAAACACCCCCTTTCAATAGGATTTATAATTTTAATTCAAACTTTATTAACTTGTTTAATTTCAGGAATAATTATTAATTCATATTGATTCTCATATATTTTATTTTTAATCTTTATAGGAGGTTTATTAGTATTATTTATTTATGTATCTACAGTTGCTTCAAATGAATTATTTAAATTTAAAGTATATAATAAAAATTTTTTTAAAATTACTATTTTAATTATTTTTATAATTAGAATTTTATCAATAAATAATATATATTGAATAAATTTATCTAATAATTCAAGAGAAATAAATAATTTTTTTAATTATTTTATTTTTATTAATAATGAAAATAATATTAACTTAACTAAATTATATAATAAACAAAATTATTTCATAATAATTATAATAATTATTTACTTATTTATTACTTTAGTAGCAGTAGTAAAAATTACAAATATTTTTTACGGGCCATTACGAAGATCAAACTAATGATAAATAAATTTAAATCTTTACGAAAAACTCACCCAATTATTAAAATTATTAATAACTCATTAATTAATTTACCTTCTCCATCAAATATCTCTTCATGATGAAATTTTGGATCTCTTTTAGCATTATGTTTAATAATTCAAATTTTAACAGGATTATTTTTAACTATATATTATACAGCTAATATTGAATCAGCATTTTATAGTGTAAATTATATTTGTCGAAATGTAAATTATGGATGAATAATTCGAACATTACATGCTAATGGTGCTTCTTTTTTTTTTATTTGTATTTATTTTCATATTGGTCGAGGAATATATTATGAATCATTTAATTATAAATATACTTGAATAATCGGAATTATTATTTTATTTACTTTAATAGCAACAGCTTTTATAGGTTATGTTTTACCTTGAGGACAAATATCCTTTTGAGGAGCTACAGTAATTACAAATCTTTTATCTGCAATTCCTTATTTAGGAACTATACTAGTCCAATGAATTTGAGGAGGATTCGCCGTAGATAATGCAACATTAACTCGATTTTATTCATTTCACTTTTTATTTCCATTTTTAATCTTAATATTAACTATAATTCATTTATTATTTCTTCACCAAACAGGATCAAATAATCCTTTAGGAATTAACAGAAACTTAGATAAAATCCCTTTTCACCCATATTTTACATTTAAAGATCTAATTGGAATTATTATTTTAATATCATTATTATTATTAATAACATTAACAAACCCATATTTATTAGGAGATCCAGACAATTTTATCCCAGCAAACCCTTTAGTAACACCAATTCATATTCAACCAGAATGATATTTTTTATTTGCATATGCAATTTTACGATCAATCCCTAATAAATTAGGAGGTGTAATTGCTTTAATTATATCTATTTTAATTTTAATTATTTTACCATTTACTTATAATAAAAAAATTCAAGGAATTCAATTTTACCCTATAAGCCAAATTTTATTTTGAATTATAATTTCAATTATTATCCTTTTAACCTGAATTGGAGCACGTCCTGTAGAACCTCCTTTTATTATTACAGGACAATTATTAACATTAATATATTTTTCCTATTTTATTATTAACCCTTTAATTAATAAATTATGAGATAAATTAATTTTTAATATATAATTAATGAGCTTGTAAATAAGCATTTGTTTTGAAAACTTAAAAAAGAATATTTATTCTATTAATTTTTAATATAATATACTAAAAATAAATTATTCATTTAAAATCTAAAATAAGATTTTAAACCAATAAAGAATAACAAAAAATTTAAAGAAATAGGTAAATAAACCCTTCAACATAAATATATTAATTTATCATAACGATAACGTGGTAAAGTACCACGAACTCAAATAAAAAAAAAAGAAATAAAAACAAGTTTTAAATAAAAAAATAAACTTAAAGAATAGCCTCCTAAAAAAACTAAACTATATATTAAACCTATAAATAAAATACTTGAATATTCAGCTATAAAAATTAAAGCAAATCCTCCACTTCTATATTCAACATTAAACCCTGAAACTAATTCTCTTTCTCCCTCAGCAAAATCAAAAGGAGTTCGATTAGTTTCAGCTAAACTAGAAGACATTCAACATATCCCTAATGGAAATATTAAAAAAATAAATCAAACTATTTCTTGATAGTAATTAAAAATTAATAAATTAAAATCTATCACTATAATAATACAAGATAATAAAATTAATCTTAATCTTACTTCATAAGAAATAGTTTGAGCTACAGCACGTAATCCCCCTAATAAAGAATAATTAGAATTTGAAGATCAACCAGCAATTATTAAAACATAAACCCCCAAACTTATACAACAAAAAAAAAATAATAACCCTAAATTAAAACTAATTATATTAAAATAATAAGGAATTAATACTCAAATCATTAAAGATAAAAAAAAACCTATAATAGGAGAAAAATAATAAGATAAATAATTAGAATAATTTAAATATATTTGTTCTTTAGTAAATAATTTAATAGCATCAGAAAAGGGCTGCAATAATCCCATAAACCCTACTTTATTAGGACCTTTTCGAATTTGAATATAACTTAAAACCTTACGTTCTAATAAAGTTAAAAAAGCAACCCCAATTAAAACCCCAATAATTAAAATCAATATACCAATTAAAATATTAAAAAAATCAATTATTATAATTACTATATATATAATAAATTATATATTAATGATTTCTAAAACCATTACATTTTTCTGCCAAAATAGCAAAAATTTATTTTTAAATTTATATATATATATAATATTCAATTAATAAAATTCAAAATATAAAAATATTTTAAATATTTAATCCTTTCGTACTAAAATATTCTAATTTTCTAAAGATAGAAACCAACCTGGCTTACGCCGGTTTGAACTCAGATCATGTAAGATTTTAATGATCGAACAGATCAAAATTTTAAACTTCTACATTCAAATTTTATCTTAATCCAACATCGAGGTCGCAAACTTTTTTTTTTATTTGAGCTAAAAAAAAAAATTACGCTGTTATCCCTAAGGTAATTTTTTCTTATAATCATAAATTATGGATCAAAATTTCATTAATTAATGTAAAAAAAAAAAAAAGTTAATTAAATTTTTTTATCACCCCAATAAAATAATTTAATTAATTTAAAATTAAATTTTTAAATAAAAATTAAATTAATTAAAATATAAAACTCTATAGGGTCTTCTCGTCTTTTAAAGTTATTTTAACTTTTTAATTAAAAAATTAAATTCTAATTATAATAAAGAGACAGTTTATATCTCATCAAATCTTTCATACAAGTCTTCAATTAAAAGAATAATGATTATGCTACCTTTGTACAGTCAATATACTGCAGCCCTTTAATTATTAATCAGTGGGCAGATTCGACTTTAAATTAAAATCAAAAAGACATGTTTTTGATAAACAAGTGAATATAAATATTTGCCGAATTCCTTATTATTAATTTTTAATAAATTAATTAAAAAATAATTTAATTTTATTATTATACTAATTTTATCATTATAGCTAATTTAATAATATTAAAAATTAATTTTTTATAAAAAATTAAATATTTATAAAAAATTTTAATTGAATTAAAAATTTTTATAAAAAAATATAATTTATAAACAATATAAATTTTAAAAATTTTAATTATTATATTAATTAAATATTATAAAAATTTAATTTAAAGATTATCCCTTAAAATATTAAATTCTTTATAAAAATACATAAAAAAAAATATATTTTTAAATAAAAATTCTAAATTAAATTTATTTCTAAAAAAACTAGATATATTTAAAAACGATTAACATTTCATTTCAAACTAATTATTAAAAATATTTATAAAACAATAACTTTTATAATTAATTATCTCTTTTAAATTCGAGAAATATTAAATCCTAAAAAAATTATTAATAAACTCTGATACACAAGATACAATAAATAAAATTTACTTTTTAATAAATAAATTTTCATATTATTTCAATTTTATTTTACAATACTATTAAACTATAAATTTTTAAATTTTTTCTATTAATATACTTTAACCCCCATTAAAATATATTATATAAAAATTTTTTTATTAATTATTAATTATTAATTTTTTCCCCTCAAATTAATTAAATAAATAATATCTTTTCAATGTAAATGAAATACTTAAAATAAGCTTTAATTTGTCTTTCTAGAAACACTTTCCAGTACCTCTACTATGTTACGACTTATTCCAATTTTAAAATGAAAGTGACGGGCAATATGTACATATTTTAATTTATAATCATTTTAATAAAATAAATAAAATTACATTTAAATCCACTTTCAATTAATTTTTAAAAATAAATATTTATTTAAATAAATTTATTGTAATCCATTATACTCTTAATTATAATCTGCATCTTGATTTGAACTAATTTTATAATAAAATTTTTAAATATTATTTTTATTTAAAAATATTTTTTTAACAACGATATACAAAATAAAAAAAAATTAAGTAAATTTATTCGTGGAATATCAATTATTAAACAGATTCCTCTAAATGAACTAAAATACCGCCAAATTATTTAAGTTTCAATAATTAATTATTTAATATTTTAGCATAATAATTTAAATTTTTAATAATAGGGTATCTAATCCTAGTTTATATATAAATTTATTAATTCATAAAATATAAATAATTTTTAACTAAATTAAAATTTTACCTAATAATTTAATATTTAATTTTAAATAAAATTATTAATTATAAACTAAAAAAATTTATTTTAATTTTTGTATAACCGCAACTGCTGGCACAAAATTTGTTATTAATTATAATATTACTAAATCTTAATTTCTTAAATTTTTAAATTTAATTACTACAAATTTAAATTAAATATTATTAAAATAATTAAAAATTAACACTAAAATTTACATGTAAAATAAATTAAAAATAAAATTTAAAAATCATAAATTTTTATCTATATATATAATTTTTCATATAGATTTATATAAATATATTTTTTTTTTTTTTTTTTTGATATTAATTTATTTTTTCTAACATTCAAATTTAAATACAATAAAAATTTAATTTTTTAATATTCTATTGAATAAATAAAAAATTAATATATATATTACAATTAAAATTTATAAATATATATATATATATAATATAATATAATAATAAATATTTAATATAAAACAATTATTTTTTTTATTTAAATATTAATTTAAACCATTCCTAATAATTTTTCATTAAAATAAAAAAAATTAAAAATAAGCTAAGCTAAGCTTTTGGGTTCATACCTCAAATATAAAGGAATACCCTTTTTTTTAAAAAAAAAATAAAGTGCCTGAATAAAAGGATTATTCTGATAGAATAAATAATGTAATTAATAATTACCTTTATTTAACTTTATATTTTATAGAATTAAACTATATCTAATAATATCAAAAATTATTGTGCATCTTACACTAAAATATATGTATATATATATATATATGAATAAAAATATATTTAATTATTTATTAAAATTTTTTTTAAAAATTTTAACTATTTTTATATTTTTAATTTTTTTTAACATAAATTCAAATAAAATATTTTTTTTATTTATTTTAATTTTTAGAACTTTAATTTCTATTTCATCTAATTCTTGAATAGGATGTTGAATTGGATTAGAAATTAATTTATTAAGATTTATCCCATTAATTTCTAATTCTAATAATTTATTAACTTCAGAAGCCTCTTTAAAATATTTTTTAATTCAATCTATTGCATCTATCAATTTTTTATTTACAATTTTATTAAAATTAATTTTATTAAAAAATTTTGAAATAAATAATTTAATTTCAATTTTAATTAATTCTTCAATAATAATAAAAATAGGATCTGCCCCATTTCATTTTTGATTCCCCAATATTATTGAAGGAATAAATTGATTAAATTGTTTAATTTTAATAACATGACAAAAAATTACCCCCATAATTTTAATATCATATTATTTAAATAAAAATTTTTTAATTTTAATTATAATTTTAAATACAATTGTAGGGGCAATTGGAGGAATTAATCAAACTTCCCTTCGAAAATTAATATCATTTTCATCTATTAATAATTTAGGTTGAATAATAGCTTCTATTTTAATTAGAGAAATAATATGAATAATTTATTTTATTATATATTCATTCTTAATTAGTATTATATGTTTTTTTTTTTATATTTTAAATATTTATTTTATTAATCAATTATTTATTTTAAATATAAATTTCATATTAAAAATTTTTATTTTTATTAATTTTTTATCTCTTGGTGGAATACCACCTTTTTTAGGGTTTTTTCCTAAATGATTTATTATTAATTTTATAATTTATAACAAATTTTATTTTATGTCATTTATTTTTATTATAATAAGATTAATTACCTTATTTTATTATATTCGTATTATATATTCTTGTTTAATATTTAACTATTTAAAATTAAAATGATTAAAAATTAACATTAAAAATAAATATTTTATTATTATTATAACTATTAGTTTAATTTCTATTTTAGGAATAATTCTTAGAACTTTTTACTATATTTAAAAGGTTTTAAGTTAATTTAAACTAATAGTCTTCAAAATTATTTATAAAGAAATTCTTTAAGCCTTAGTAAATTTTATTACCCCTTAAAATTTGCAATTTTAAATCAAATTCTGAATATAAGACTTTATTAGTTAAATAAATAAAATAAATAATAATATAATATAATAAAAAAGAAATGATTCTTGTTAATAAATTTACAATTTATCGCTTAAACTCAGCCATTTTATTTTAGCGAAAATGATTTTATTCTACTAATCATAAAAATATTGGAACTTTATATTTTGTATTTGGAATTTGAGCAGGAATAATTGGAACTTCATTAAGATTACTAATTCGAACTGAATTAGGTACCCCCGGATCTTTAATTGGAGATGATCAAATTTATAACACTATTGTAACAGCTCATGCATTTATTATAATTTTTTTTATAGTTATGCCTATTATAATTGGAGGATTTGGAAACTGATTAGTACCATTAATATTAGGAGCTCCAGATATAGCTTTTCCACGAATAAATAATATAAGATTTTGATTATTACCTCCATCTTTAATTCTATTAATTTCAAGAAGAATTGTAGAAAACGGTGCTGGAACTGGATGAACCGTTTACCCCCCTCTTTCTTCTAATATTGCTCATCAGGGTACTTCAGTTGATTTAGCTATTTTCTCTCTTCATTTAGCTGGAATTTCATCAATTTTAGGGGCTATTAATTTTATTACAACAATTATTAATATGCGAATTAAAAACTTATCTCTTGATCAAATGCCCCTTTTTGTGTGAGCAGTAGGAATTACAGCATTATTATTATTATTATCTTTACCTGTATTAGCAGGTGCTATTACTATATTATTAACAGATCGAAATATTAATACTTCTTTTTTTGACCCAGCAGGGGGAGGTGATCCTATTTTATATCAACATTTATTTTGATTTTTTGGGCACCCAGAAGTTTATATTCTTATTTTACCTGGATTTGGTATAATTTCTCATATTATTTCTCAAGAAAGAGGAAAAAAAGAAACTTTTGGATGTTTAGGAATAATTTATGCCATAATAGCTATTGGATTATTAGGATTCATTGTATGAGCTCATCATATATTTACAGTAGGAATAGATATTGATACTCGAGCTTACTTTACCTCAGCAACTATAATTATTGCTGTACCAACAGGTATTAAAATTTTTAGATGAATAGCAACTCTTCATGGAACACAAATTAATTATAGCCCTTCAATATTATGAAGACTAGGATTTGTATTTTTATTTACTGTAGGGGGATTAACAGGTGTAATTTTAGCTAATTCTTCAATTGATATTACTCTTCATGATACTTATTACGTAGTAGCACATTTTCATTACGTACTTTCAATAGGAGCTGTATTTACTATTTTTGGAGGATTTATTCATTGATATCCTTTATTTACAGGATTAACTTTAAATCCTATAATATTAAAAATTCAATTTATTTCAATATTTTTAGGAGTTAATTTAACATTTTTTCCCCAACATTTCTTAGGGTTAGCTGGTATACCCCGTCGATACTCTGATTATCCAGATAATTTTATTTCCTGAAATATTATTTCATCTTTTGGGTCTTATATTTCCTTATTATCAATAACAATAATAATAATAATTATTTGAGAATCAATAATTAATCAACGAATTGTTTTATTTTCTTTTCATATAGCTTCATCTATCGAATGATTACAAAATTTACCCCCATCTGAACATTCATATAATGAATTACCTATTTTAAGAAATTTCTAATATGGCAGATTATATGTAATGGATTTAAGCCCCATTTATAGAGATTTATTCTCTTTTTAGAAATGGCAACATGATCAAATTTAAACTTTCAAAATAGAGCTTCACCGTTAATAGAACAAATTATTTTTTTTCATGATCATACTTTAATTATTTTAATTATAATTACTATTTTAGTTGGATATTTAA
>DWQQ01000137.1:0-13830 GCA_018244775.1 Oxynetra roscius flavomaculata
GCGCATAAGCCCCTATCAAAAACACTCTAGTGACGCCCAATTTTATACGGACCCAGATCAGTCTGGAATTTACCATACCATCATTTATTCAGCATTATTTATTAATATCAAATATGACCTTTGAAATAGATACCATAATTGTTTTAATGCGGATATACCCAACGTCGTTAATAGTAACCTTATCCCTTCAAATGTTACCGGAAACTGTGATATAACTATAAGCAAACCTTACGCTAACATAACCATTACAACAAAGCTCAGGTCAACGGTTGGTTTTTGATAGCGTTATTATGGATAATAAAAATATATGTATGTAATAAATTTGAAATGAATATGTACAGTATTTTTAACATCTCGAGCAACTGTAATCAGATACCTTATATCGATTAAATGTCACAATAGTGATCATTTTCAATTAAATTAATACCTGTAATGTAATTGCTTTGTAAACTAAGTATAAGTCAGCCATACTAGATAACTCAGCTAATTAATATTTCAGGTATTATATTACCAGTGGAATTCGTAGTGATGAAACAATTAGCATTGTTGTTACTTCTAGAATCCATGGTTATCATGGATATGTTACTAAATATTTAAATAATGTGTTTTTATTACATCCAGCTATATCACCAAACTACGTAGCGTTGCAAGCAGCTTTATCAATTTCGCTTTAAGGATGTCGACTATTTATAATAGACAGAAAGATCTGAGAAATAGTAATCGCTCCGAAGTAAGTCTTTATTACCCCTATTTAATGTTAATGTTAAAGAGATGAATAAATATATGACACACATAAGTACTGATTCTATCAATTAATGAAAATGCAACAGGCTAAGACAGAACTTGAAGCAGAAAATTATCCTTTGGACAAAAGTTAAAGTGCTTATAAATAAGACATTCAACGCAAACCTAAGAGAGTCGTTCAGTTACAAAAGCAAAATGGGAAAGGATATCTACAAACGTACCCCGGCAGAAGGTTTAATAATCTTTATGAGGTACAAATCGCTCGTTATGTAAATTGAATCTCTTGCAAATTTAAATGGCTTTCATAGCCAATTTGCTCTGAATAAAAACAATAGAATGCTCTTTGAATTAATATGCCATTGGTGAGCATTTCTCGATTTCTTTCTAATTAATTTAAATGTTTAATATA
Source organism: Oxynetra roscius flavomaculata (assembly GCA_018244775.1). Lineage (NCBI taxonomy): Eukaryota > Metazoa > Arthropoda > Insecta > Lepidoptera > Hesperiidae > Oxynetra > Oxynetra roscius. The sequence goes on from DWQQ01000137.1 coordinate 1,154, forward strand.
TGTACCTAGTCCTTTACTTCCTAAGTTACGCCGTTAAAAATTTTCATTTTGAGTATTCTTTATCGTGGTTTGGAATTTGTGACATTCCGGATTTTTCATGCATTTTTAGTAACTCCGGTTTTTGATTGTTTCATGAAGTTTAAATGAATGCGCAATGTTAAAATTAAACTTCCACAACTGATCGAAATCCCAAAACATTTACTCGAAAGCATAATTTTAATAAATATCATCACTTGTAATGAATTTTCTCAACAAAAAAACTAAAACAGACTCAGATTACCTACGTATGTAGGTAATCAGCATCTGCAAAAATATTTTCCTAGTGGCAGACAGACATGCTCTGAAAACTGTGCTGGAAATCTTCCCGGATTACCTGTCACGAGTCGCGTGGGCCAGACATAAGAAAAAGATTAAGTATGCGGAAACGTAACAAAGACGCCACGATGCTTACTACAATTTCACATCAATAGATACTTTATTACAATGACGATATATAGGATATTCAAGGGCGGTACGGATACTTTATTTTAGTTAGTATGTCTTCTTTAATATTAAGATATATGTACGTATGTTATGTTTTATATTCTATAGAAATGGCAAACAAGCGTGCTACCTTATTGTGGCAGTCAGAGGACCTGTTTACAATTGGATTATACTATCTGGAATCATTTTTGGAATGTCTTATGTTTTTGTCTGTCACTTGTTTTATCCTTTTATAGGGCTGCACATACATGAGAAAACTTTAGAAATATAAAAACGTTTAACGTTTTACACAGAACTATAGTAATAACAGAATAAAATGCATTTGTAAAGAAATTTACAATAAAAATGTGGTATAATTATTTAGCGATTTTCTAAATGTAGCCGTACGTATGAAAAACGGTTCGAACTAATTTCTTCTCTGCAGCAATACATAATTGGTTTGAATTCACGATTGCCAGCCGGTGACGCTTTTCACTTTCCTTTTACAGCTGGTTAACCGCAATCTGCTTTACCTTGCGCAATTTGTGTATTGTATGAAAAATTTATATTTCCTCGCACGTCCGCTTGAAAAGGGAGACAATTAAAACTAAATACGAAGTCGTTTCAGTTCACTATTGTGTTTTGTTGGTTTCTTTTGGTCCAATTGCACTCCACGAGCAGACGCTCGATGTGCTGCTTCGATATTGGTTATGATAATTGCATTCCAGGACCGTTCGCTGAGCAATGCATTTCCTTTGTTTAAAATAGAGACATATGAGTACGATATTCCCGGTGTAGGTCGTTAACCTTTCTGATGTAGGGTGACATTTTTAAGTACCAGATTTAGGTACTACGAAAATTATATTCTTAGTAAAAAAAAAAATAATATATAATTTGTTTTGTTTTACAATATCTATATGAAGCGAATGAGTTGTTTTGACTGCACACAATAATCTTAAAATTTCTAAATCTGAGCAGTAACATCGCTCATCTAAGCTCATTTCGCCTGCGAAACTTATGTTATTAAAACAATTTGTATTTCTGTCTGAAGGATGTGGTTACCACTAGTGGTGAGTACTATAAGCAGCCACCACAATTGTCGGATGCAGTAATGCGCCTTAGAGCAAATTCGATTAGTACAATTACTAACTACATTCCTAAAACTGTACCAATACTTCTGTATCTAAGTTCGTATTACCAATACTAACTAACCAACTAAAAACTTGGTAAATAAAATTGTAAATAATCAATGGAATTAAATAGAAAATTTCCAATAGGAATTTGCATAATGGAAGCAAACTCGCTTCGATAAATTTTCATTCGATTCATCACAATTATCAATTACATTGAACGAGGAATGGAGCCAAATTAATTTTTATCATTTTATTTAATGTTCATATGTTATTGCTTCAAATAAGCTTTAAGACTATTATAAGAAATATGAAGTGGATTATGAGTGGATGCAGGCTGTGTTAGTGCTGGTGACCACCGAGTAAGAATGGTCTGCGGAAGATATGGACAGCAGTAATACTTTTACAGTGATCAGTAGCAGTGCGAGCTAACACATGTAATATCAGCAACCTCTTAAATCTATATGCTCCAATGTTCTTTCGAAGTGATAAAAATCAGTTCTGCTCCAGTATTACGAACAATTGCGTTGCCAGAGCCGTCTTGAGATGTGCATTACGAGTGACTGTAATAAAAACGAACAAAACAGCGCTGTGAAGCGCCACAATGACGGCCAGACGCTGTGTCAAGTGCAGCAAATTGTGTCCATTCATCCCGCGCGGCCGAGGATTAAGCGAAATGGGACGCATCTTCAGCGTTCTTCCAAGTCGACAGACAGCTTTAAGCGCTTGATTACAAGCGTGACGTGAATGAGCTGGCTAATTACGATATTTAAAATTAATAATACAGTTTTTCTCATTGACAGTACATGAAATGGGTTAATTGTAGCCGGCTCGGAGAGCATCACCAACACAAAATTGTATGAGTTAGTTTTCGAGAAAATGCAAAATGTATTTTTAAATCATAAGTTATATTAGCTATTTTTTGAGGAATCAACTTAAGCATCAATTTTTAGTATACACTTTAAATCGTTTTGGTATAGATTTTTAATTTATTTTATTACAATATGACTAAAGAGAGGTAGCTTATGACCAGTATATTTGCAGTTATCAACAAATCATCCATAATATTATTATTTTCAGGGAATAAACCTATTTCACTACATAAAAACAATCAATATGTTCATTTGAAATTCATTAATAAACCTAAAGCAATATTAGTAACAAATATTTTCAATGCATCAATTTGTAAATCTAATTTTTGAAGTTATAATAATTGTACGTTAGCAAAGGGTTAAACAAATATGGCGATTTCATTTTAGTCGTAAAATATTTTATTTATCTGTAGTCATAAACGTATTCGTCCATAGCAAGTAAACTATTTTCATTTAATTTCAGGTTCCATAAAATTTAAAGTATAATTAGAATTTGTCATATTATTTATTAATAATAATTATATTTACATTTAAACTTACAGGACGTACAAACTACAGCTATAAAGATACATTTCAAATGTATTATTAAAAAAAAACTGATATTTAATCAAAATATGTTGTTACATATTTCTATGTTAACAAAATTTTTAATTAATTTTTGTCGATGCTATTACGAAGACTCCCTCGTATTTCGTGGTAGAAGTTTATCGAGCCTCCGTGGATGTGAGAGCCCAAGGGCGATCATTAACTGAGTGTCGTTAGCGATTGGAAAGTTTCAGAAAAAGTTAATTCGCATTACGACTAAAATCGGATATTTCGGAAAGAGCTCCGTGAAGCGGAGACAGAAGTAAGAAGAGCTTGGATAATGTCCTCTGGCACTAATTAAAACTTTGGAAACAGCGCGAAAAAGGGTTGAGAAATATAGCGCTCAGCTGATAGTAATGACGCTGCGGCCTTGTTTTAGCACTCGTTGTAACGTTGGCGAGAAGCGATGAGCGAGTTAAATTATAAGAAAAAAGAATTTTTTTCAATACCGTTTATTGCGACAAATTATTATTAACAAAGAGACCCCTAAATTAAAAGATTTAATACACATATAGAATTTCTCTAGACAACAAACTATAAATTTGCTTCATTACACTGTCCCATTAACCTAAATATCACTTAGTAATACCCAGAATTACGGGCTTACAGCGTAAGTATAAAATAAAAAAATAACCAAGGATGTTTAGGCATCTAAATAAAAAACTCAAATATGGCTCATGGCGTACACGTTTCAATGAGCTTTGTTCGACTAAATTGCGAATTCCACTAACGACAGAAGTTTTTTCTAAGAAATGGGATTCCTATTCATGCAATTTTATAAGTAAATACAGATATATCTGAGCCGATATTAGATCCTTTGGACTTGGCTTAAAATCATAAATTAGTATTCCCGATATTACACAAAAATTCATCTAAAATTTTGAAGAACTCGTACATCGCTTGCACTGCACCTAACAGAAATACGACAAGCCGGTAATGATGGCATGGCCTTGTTTTAATTCCCTCAGTTTTTCTTCCCGCGGATTCGAATTAGAATATTAAAACCATTTCGACCATTAAATATGTAATTTATCATTCATTTTTTTTTCATTGCAATCTTCGCGACCTCTTTTGTTACGACAACATTACTTCAGTGCATATTTCAATTCTTCGCAGTTGTATAGTAATTACTTCTTAGATGCGACCCAAAGATTTATTTTAAATAAATCTTCAGTAACTATATAATTTTGTTTTTTTTTTATTCAAAGACGAATGGAACTCTGTAAGGGACACTATATATATCCGGAAAGATAAAAAAAAACAAATGTAAAATAATGTATGAGAAAATGTGTTCTAAATTCGAAAATTTGCAGTTTTCTTCTATATTCATTTTTGGAATTATCATCGTATTTCTTTATTGTCAACGTAAAACGTAATCTAAAAATTGTATGCAGTAGTTTAAACTAAGTTGTTAAACAATACTACAAACGGTAGCGCCTAGTTGTATGGAGAACACTCGCTTTTTATTGTTTAATTCCACTACCAAGAAATATTTAATGCAATCATATAACAAAACTCTCCCATGAAAACAATTTAATGCAACAAATTATTATAAATATTTGTGACGTGATATAAAACGTAATTTTTGGCGACACACGTACTGTAACGGTTACAGACAACAACTGTGGTGTATCGTTAATTTGTTGGAGCAACATTGAATAATGGTAGCATGAAATGTATTACAATTTTAACGTGTAATAAATAATTTAACGAAACGTTGATTGTTGAATAAAGTATATGTAATGATACATTTTTGTCAAAATGACATTTGTTTCGAATGACGAACAACGACGACAACATTTTCAAGTTTAAACATTCTTTTAATGTTTCAAATATCATTATATATTACTTGATACTTAATTTGAACGATCATTCGTCTATTGATAATGTGCCCGGAATAAAGTGGCTTCCAGACTTGCAATATTGCTTTCGGCTACGCTTGACAATATCTGCGATTAAAAATCACGATCTCGTTTTGTTTTTTCTATGCTCGAAAGGGAAGTGGCGTATTAATTAATTCCCTCATCAATCATTGCCATTCTCGCTTCAAGCCGACGTCATTCACATTGTTACAAGTCGACGGATTCTGACGAAAATAAAAGTTACGACTATATATCCGCTTGTGTTTATTACTGGCGTATATTGGTTACGAAATTGGAGTGTGATATCAATCCGCGGTATACCGGTACGCCGGAAAACGAACGTTAATCGTACAGGGATTGCAATGATATAATATTCGACTGCTTTATGACAACACTGCGCCTCGATACGCTGCGGCGACTGTTGTTTCAGATGGTTTAGTTCGCAATTTTATGTTTGCGAATTCGAACGTGAATTAATATGCCTAGTAACATTAAACAATCATAATTGATATTGTCGGTGTAGAAATACCAGTATGTTTGTGTATACTACGCGCATCATAGTGTTAGCTTAACTGACAATGAGCAGTGATCGTATTGCATGTGAAACCTATTCATTCAAAGGTATTGGTTGAATACAATTCTCATAAGGAGCACGCAGAGGAAATAGATCCTAGACAGGAAAACATACACCGAATTGATAAAAAAAATGATTTTAAAGACACCTTAAAATATGAATTCTGTAAAGCACCCGGGGCAATAACCGTGACAGCTGCAATGACTTTACACAGGAGCCATACACTCTGATATTCAACAAATGGGTATAAACAAACTGTCCTGTAGATCACCGTGGACCTCCATAAAAGGGACATTTCCTTAATCCGAATCCACGCATCTGGCAGTAATCTAATAACACAATCTATGCGTTTTCCTCTTGGCGAGACGGACAGCGATGCCAGGGAAACATTCGCCATTTCAACGCAATCTTTTGACGTCCGGTAGGGGCGGCATGAGGCAATTAGCCAACGGATGTGTACTAACGGTGTACACAGACGTAAAGGTAATTTTGTAAATCGCGGGCTGCTCATGAACGGGCCTAATGGCCACCGTCCGGTTAATATTTCGAACGCGAATGAATTTACCGTGGAAAAATGTTCGATAATTTTTTTCAACTTCACTTTTACACCTCGTTTATTGGCAATGATAATTATTTCGAGCGGAAATCAACAGACTGTCACTTTAATATATTCAGACACTTTTGAACAACACGATAAAAATAATATTTATGAGCTCATCTATGTTATTTTTTCTGTTGTTTAAGTTGTAAAAATAGCATTTCATTAGCCTTGTAATGTTATTAACGCGGAGGACAACAAGAATGATTGTTACGCTGTGGATTGAGTTTGTAAGTAGAGTGGTCGTATCCGCAAACTGGCATATAGATAACATTACTATAGGCTGTTTGATTTAAATTACTTACAATAAAAACGTCCGCTCGGCGCAATCAACAGGAAAATATTTTCACGTTATTGTAATTCACCTCACCAGTGGGCCATGTTTTTGCGCAAATATTTATTTAGACATCGAAGTTCAATTCAGAGTTCGCGTCTTACAGCGTTAACTTTGAAACTTGGCGTTTGGCAAACCAAACAAGGTGTGCCCGTGTGAAATCTCATTTACGAAAATCCGCAGAAAAGTTGGCGAGGCGGCGGCGGTTGGCAACATTAAGTAAACAGGTGAGCTCGGTGTACATCACCTTTCTTCGCAATAAACTCTCACGAGACGAGGCCCGCCGACTTCTTTTATTTCAATTTCCCTTCACAAAGTTCGACTATTGTTTCGTTCCCGCCAAGAAATAGACCTGTTCACTGATATCTTGGGGCGCAAGAATATATTAAAAGGTGTAAGCATAATGAAGCCAATATTTGAAAAACATCAATTTCCATTTTAATTGTCGGCGCAGTCGCCATTATGAGCGAATAGACGGCAAGATATCGTTTATTTCAACAGAATGTAATTAAAATTTAATTTAAGTATACAAAATCCAAATTACCATTATAAAAATGTTTCATACAAGCCTCATCACTTCAAGAAGCAGAGTCAACGATGGGCAATTCCTTTTTGGACATATGTAAATTCGTATTCACAAATTCCTGCTCTCAAATTCCCGTGTATTTATGTATTTTCTAATTAACAAACTTTGTGTTAAAAGATACCAAAAAAACAAAGATTATACAATATTCCGATTAACTGTATTTGCTAGACGAAAAGGTGATAGGTAATTAAGATAATGGAGGAATCTTCAAAGGAATTTGAAACATCAGTATCTAAAAAAATTGCTGGCTTTCTCTTGCTAATGACTTAAAATTAATAACTCTCTAGCGTAACTTATTCTTCTTAAAATATTTTTTAAAATGTGCTTGAAAAACATATGACGGCATTTATAATACAATCTAAGTATACATACATATGTATAACGTCTAAGGTCATTCATTTAAGACGGTGTACTAAAACAATGACATTTTAAAATAGAATTCTGCTTTCTGCCTACTATCACATTCGTCAAAATAATAACAATACTTAAATATAAATAAATTGACAATATAGATATATAAAACTATTAAATTGTTTGAAAATATAAATTGAATCATAGTACTGCAGTCCAACATTTAAGACTTCTCACGAGTTGCCGCCATTTCGAAGATAATATCTAATAATTTATTACAAAAACGTCCTTCATAAAGTTATATATTATGAAGTTCATTCATAATGTTTTAATTACACCGCTCCCAGCTAATAGTATCTGCTTCACTCACTCTTCATCTAATTGAATAAACTTGGCCCTCACGAGTATTCGAATAAAAGTGATCCCTGTCAGGAAAGGAACTCACGATTATTTCAGGCGTCATTAACACATGGTATGTGACTGGATAATATATTTAATATTTTTCTTACATTACAAATATTTAATACATTAAAGCTTTACAACACGAGCTCATGCCTCATAAAACCTCGTATGTTGATATGTCGCCTTATAATGAAATTATATAACACATTTATTCACAAATATATCACATTATGAACTTTTATAACAAATATTCTTAGCTTTTGTTATATCTCTTATTTCGTTACACCACCTTGCTTTTGCAGGTATATTAAAAAAGTTTCAATACGCATCGCCCGACGTAACATTTTACGAGTTGCCATTTAAAATATCAGTTTATAAAGCACCGCGTAAAAAGGGACTGCGGCACAAAAGATACAAAATAATCCGTTTGCTTGATACATACACACTACATAGTCAAAATAAATTATATTACGAGGCAAAGTGAGATTCTTCGTCACGCGATCTCTAATGGCGTAATAAAGTTAGGAGAAAAGAAACTTTGTAGCGGTGGAGGGCCGCTCTTTTGCGTGTTATTAACGTCGCCATTTTGTTGAGACCTCTGCCGTTGCTTTACGTCTCTATCTTTATGGATGCGTGTACAAAAGGCCGTGTTATCAGTTTCGTACATACAATCACGTAATTTTTAGTTTACTAACTGCTATAAAAAAATAATAACTTACATTTAATTCAGCATAAATAAATTAAAAGTAAACAAAAATAGTTGCTGGTAATATTTCTATCTATATTTTAAACGGATATGTAGATGTTGTGTAAAAGTTTTGCGTGCGTTAAGTAACAATGTAATAAAACTTAATACATACATACGTTGGTAAGCATCTATCTCTAGCTTTTTACGAATGGTAACCTAGGTATGTATACGTTGCTAAAAAAACGTTAAGGTACGCCTAGAGGTCGGCGTAGAGCGGTCGTGTTGTCAAATCTGTTTGTGCTGCAGTCGTCACGTGCGCCCACTGATGAGCCGTAGACGTGATATCACTCACTTGTACGTGACTGTCACTTTATCTCGAATTTTGTACCTAAAGTTTATAATGCGAGTGTAAAAACACCCTCCGCTCTTAATGTTTTCCATCTAACAACTCGTTTCGAGATAATTTTGTACTTAAGAAATTTGTTCGGATCTTTATAAAAGCGACTTTTTTTTATTGGGACTTAACTTGAAACGTTGAACGTTTGTTTCTAATTGATTCTTGGTTGCGTCTAATATAAAAAAAGAAAGGAAAGGTTTCTTCCACAGGCGAGCAACGCTAGGGACTCTACGAATTTTAAACATTACGGCCTCGAAAAAGTTATATAATGTAGTTATAAAAAAACAGTTACTTTAATAATCATCTCTTCCATTAAGCGTAAGTAATCGCTTAAATGTACTCGTACAATTAGAAAAAAATTACAAGCTGCCTGGATTTGTGAATACATTTTTAATTATATCCTACTTTAATTTTAGTTCTACGTAATATTTGATATCTGGAATTATTCTGATAATAACGATTATTATATGATACGGTGGTTTTATGTTAATACAATAATTTGACCATTTCTTTGGAAATAAATACGATCGTTTTTCAAGTTTTAGTATGTATTCATATTTTCTTTACATACTCAAACGGCAAACTCAAAGGTTTCAGTTAAAGGTCTCTAGTATTTGCTCGTATTTTAATCATAGAATAAAATATTTAATTACAATATAATCCTTAGGTTTAACTAATTAAAATCTCAATGTATGAGCATTGCAAGAACAAAAACATTGTGGCTTAAATGTAACTAGTGGTCGTATAGTGGACGAAATTCGACCATTATTCACTAAAATATTAACCTTAAATGTAGTTATAGTTTTATTGTCGAATACTATACCTCTGTAATTACAGCTTTCGCCAAAGTTACGCTTCTTTCGCCAAAGTGGTTTAAAAATAAAAACACAGGGACTATTTTGATAAAGCTTTAATACACTTTCATTTTATAAGTTGATAACAATAAAAAATGTGGAATATTTTGCACCACAAAAGTTACCAAATGTATATAAGTATAAATCTTTATTTGGTACTAGGTATATAAAGAATCGGAACTAACAAATGGAATTATATTTCTTAGACCGCTTTGAATTAATTTTACCTAAACACCAAACTAACATCAAACATTATAAATTTTAAAATTGAATCCTGAAAACTGAACACTGTAACCTGAAATCGGTAACATGAAGCCTGAGACATAAAACCCGAAAACCGGAAACATGAAAGTTGAAAACTAAAAGAAAGAAAGCAAGAAAGAATTTTATTTCGTGTCAGTTGCAATATGTCATGTCTTCTTTCATCAAGTAAACCATACATCAAGTTAATCTGGAACAGTTTGCATGTATTTTTATTATATTTTAATATTTGATACAAAAGTACATAAAATTATATTTCTTGTGTGCTTGTGTATGTCACTGAACTCCTCCTAAGCGACTGGACCGATGTTGATGATTTTTTTTTGTGTTTTCCAGGGGACTTGAAAATGGTTTAGATTCACAATTGGGTCCACTGGAAAATGTTTCTTTAATATTTTTTTTATTTGTAAGTAGTTGTTGATTTTAGAATGTTTCACATTGAATCCGACAGACTGCACTGTCATCGCAGCGTCAAATGTCAAATAATATTCTATTTTAATTTTAGTCTATCCCGACAGTTTGCGCTGCGAACGAATTGAGATTTTATTTTTGTTATTATTGTGTTATTTTGAACCATGTGCTGAATCAAATATTAAATCAAGAGGTACGGAGTGTTAGAAGAGTTTTGTATTAAAAACTATACATTTTGCGAATCGAAGTGAGTATGTTTCTTATAAATTTTGTATCAAATTTACACGTGCGTTGATTAATAACCACCCTAATCTTCAAATTTGTTTGTGTACTAACTGCGTAATTTATTTGTGAGTGTTTCGAAAGTTACTGAACAGCGTGAACGGCACAACGTCTGTCGGGTCCGCTAGTATATAATAATTTTTAATTGTTAACATTGCTAAGACAATTGGTGTAGGTCTTCAAAAGATACTATATTTTTATTTAGCCTTAACACACATGACTAATACTATTTTCTACGACTTAAATTCCTTGTATTATGAATAACTCTTAAGTACATTTATCGTTGTTGCTATAAAAATAAACAGTGTAAACAAATATATGAATTGAATAACATTCATCCTAACGAAAGAGGGTTCCATTCGGCTTTGAATGTGTGTATATGTGCGATAGTGTGTGTATGTGTGATAGGGTGTGTATGTGTGTATTTATTTGTGTATGTATGCATGCATGTGTGTAAAAAAATGTGTGTGTATTTTTTGCATGTCTGTTATTCATATACGAGTACATTGATTAGCTTAGCGCTTTTTGACATTCGATATAATTTTAGGACTATAACAATAATGATATGTGTGAAACTAATTTGAAGCATATTTCGTTTTCAACGGCATTTAATTTCATTATACGATTTAATTACGATATATACTTACACCCACGGATGTTTGTACTTAAAGTAATAAATTCGATGAGCTCTACATCCACTCCCTTTTCTCATTAACGTGAAAGGGTAGCGACCGGAAATTGTACCGGTAAAGATTTTTTTCAATACTTTATATACGTATGGCATGATGATATTCATGGGGGAGTCAAGAGCCTCCGAAACCGGCGTGTATGAAGAGACTGATGAATGTAGATGAAGCACGTCAGGCTTGTAAGCACATAAATATTTGGCACTCGATGCTTTCTGCCTACCCCGATCGGGACCTGGCGTGATGGTATGTTGTTGTTATATATATATATGTGTTTATATTTATCACTTGCCTGATGACCATAGCACTAGTTCTGAATTATTCCGAGATGCTTATCATTATAAACCAACTGACTTTGACAACGCTAGTTGCGAGTACTTATGTACGTATTTACTTTTATTTATATTACTTTATTTACATGTAATTAAAAAACCGCTTTTGGTTTCGTAGTTCAATCCGATGATGCATTATTTCGTTTTTAAGCCCTTTAATTTTAATTAAGTGTCGTCTATAATATAATCAAATGATGTATAATAGTCGTATAATTATATATAACTTTTAAAGGGTATGTTTATTTTCGTTAGTGCTAAAGCATATTTGTTCTGTCGAGTGCTGGGCCCGCAGGCGCGGGTAGGATCTACCGACACAATCATAATGTATCTGCCCGGATACCTTATGTTTGTTAGTCTACGTGAAAAAAATGAAAAGTGACCAAGAGTGAACTTACCAAAAATGTTCACCTGCTGCCAGTATCAAAGAACCAGTCAAATACGGTTATGAATAAAAAAAATCAGTATTTATAACTTGTACAAGTTGATGCGAGTGTCGTTCGTCTTCATAATATTCTTAATTATTCACTCTACTCTCTATACTCTTGTGGTCTGAAATAATCACCTTTAGTATACACGCGGACCACATTGTTCAGTCCGAACTAGTTCATTGAATTCCAGTTTTCTTCATTGAGCGTCAGGTGACTTAACTCTTATCGCATGACATTTGGCAGCTGTATCAATTTTACAGAAAGTGCTTAGTAAATAATTTTAATCAAGATTGTCACGGAACTGCGTGCAAGATTATTCTTGTTAAAATGTGTGATAAAAATAACCTTGTATGGAATAAAAATAAACTGCAGTAGCCTAAAGTTTGTATGAGTAGACATCTCTTAGTGACAGGATGTAAATGGTAATTTTAGTAGACAAATTTCTCTACGCTGGCGGCTGCCGGAGGTTTTGTAATGGTACTCGTACATTGCAATTTCCTTTATAGAAATCTTGATAAAATACGCGTAACAGTTGTTGTTTCAAGCTATATTTTTAAGCTGGAATTTTTTTTCACGCCGCCA
>DWQQ01000138.1:0-13811 GCA_018244775.1 Oxynetra roscius flavomaculata
TCATGAAATAGGAATGTGAAATGTGGACATTTGAATATGTCTAGTCCACCATCCAAAGTCATTGACCTAGCTCTAAGAATCAGCAAGCTGGAGTGCCAATAGCCTGGCCATATCTCTCAAAGAAAGAGAAGGAGTAAATGAGTACTGGAGTGGAGATTGTGGCTCAACATAACATAGCGTCAAATGTCCTCCGGCTCCGCAGGATGAAGATCCACAAACTACGCATAAATGGAACTCTATGTCCAGTATTAGCCCCAAGAATTCTGATGATTGAGTGATTAATAGTAATATAAGTGTTCTGTTGTAGAATTTCTACATTTTGTGTTTAACAAGCTATGCTTTAATTTTCAAATATTAATATGTTGTTTGAGGTTTGAAATGAAATGTAGGAGAACAACTGTTACAATATAAGAATGTACAAATAACGATGTGCTGTATGTGTTTCCAGCTTGGCAGCTTAGCAGCCATCAAGGAGCGCTCACCCATTGTAGCCGGTAACTTTGCAGTATGGGGTGGAATGTTTTCAACAATTGATTGCTCATTGGTTTACCTGCGACAGAAAGAGGACCCTTGGAATTCGATCATGAGCGGAGCGTTGACTGGTGGCATCTTAGCAGCTAGAAACGGTAATTTCTTTAAAATTATGCATTATAAAAGCAATCTAAGTAAACTTTGGTTTATATTATCTCTGGTAAGCCATTAACAATAAATGTGCTGAATATATTCATTCATTTAAAGTATTCATTCATTCAGTTGAAGTATTATTGTGCTTCACATCATAACTTGCATCTCCATCACCAAACTTACATATTTATATTACATGGATCATAAAAAATTTGAAAAAATCCACACTTCCCATGAGGTGGGAACATGGGCAAATGTCCATATTATTTTTCCGACAACGTATGTACTAACTAAAGTATGTAGGCATATATATACATGTGAATGTCCAGTCAAACTCAGACACAGGTCTCTAACAAATGAGCTCAATGTATATATTGTATGTATAAATAAATAATAATAGTCCTCAGTCCTATGCAATAAATGAATAAAATAAGAATGCAAATATAAGATCTCCCTGTTCCTCTTGTTTTTTGCATTTGTGCATTGATAAACATTAACAATATTATGCTACATTAGTTGGGCGTGCATGTAACTAACTACACACCTAGTAAACAGAAAGATGACTCTTATATTAGCATTCTCTTATTAATGATCTAACACATCCAGCAGTTGTCGACACAATTGTCCTATTACTAATGTAGTCTATGCTTGTACGTCTCTAATTACATCCGTTTTCTTGTGGAGGCAGAAGAGTTTCGCATTTTTTATTCTTAAATAATGATGTAATTCAATTCAAATTCAGATTGAAAAAAAAAACCTCTTCGCTTCACCACCTATTTATAAGATACATGACTAAATTGTATATTTCAAAACGGAAAATTAAATAAATGTAGCTAGGCGCTAGGGTTGGCATGGGAGCTAGTTGTTTCCTTGTGTTTGAAAATGTCAGACTAAATTTTTTATAAGAGTTCCAAAATAAGTAATACATTTTCTCTTATTTCACGATACTGGTTTGTATTTATGTTTGAACATTAATAATCTCAATAATGAACAAAAGTTATATGCAAATACATTTTAATGTAATAAAACCATTATTACTAGTATGTATCTTTACTACTATCTTTACCATTTTTCTTTCTTTTTATTCAGGAGTTCCAGCAATGGCAGGCAGTGCTCTCGTGGGTGGCATTCTTCTGGCTCTTATTGAAGGCATAGGTATAATGTTTACAAGATTATCGGCAGAGCAGTTCAAGCCTCAACAACCAATTTTCGAAGATCCATCAGTACTAGGACAGACTCAAGGTCAAAATCAAACTTTTTAATGATTTAATTTACATACAAAAAAATGTTTGTAGGATTGTATGTGTTACTATATTTGAGATCCATGTAAAATTTAATATAATGTCGACAATTTTCAACAAATTCAGTCATATTTCTTTTTCATTTAGATTGTGGTAAAAAAATGCTTGTAGTGTTTAGTGAACAATGGCCTGTAACAGTGATGTTAATTTTTTCACACAGTTATATCCTCAGTTTCATAGTGTTAATGGATTCATATATCGTTAAACCTACATTCTGAATTACAATTTTGTTGCATGGATAATAAATTGTTTCGTGAAACTTCATATTCTTTACAAATACTATAAGTATACCAGGTAAAAAATGTTTTCATAACTCTGTTTCTATGCTTTCTCACTGTATTTATACCATTTACTAACAAATGATGGGACTTCGTCATCACTTTTTAATATAACACTGAATAGTAATGAAGTGTCTACATTGGCCATTGTGTATAGTATGATGTAAATTGGGTTTCATCTTTAGTTGTAAACTGTATGTATACTCCTGGGAAAAATTACTATTAGTTGGTAAAATTGTATGATTATAAAATTTCATGTAACCCACCCTGAATTAAGTGGATTTTTTGCATCTGTGATATTTTCAGTTCTATACTGATTGCTTCGTAAATTCACTCAAAACACTGTTGTGAAACAGAAACACACTATTGCATCAACTCCACACTCTGAGGAGTTTGAAATTTAGTGTGGTGCTGTCGTTATGATTGACATTACAAAAATGTGGTATGTGATTTTAAATTGAATATCTCACAGTGTCTATGTCTACATGCAACTTGTTTATTTGTTCCCCGTATAGTTGTGATGTGGCCCCTAGTATAGCATGTATTGACAGATTGATGTCAATTTCACAAAAGATTTATTTCTCCAATCTTTTGATTGCACAGTCTGTTGCTTTAGCATGCTGCTAGGAATTGTAACTATTTAGGGCACTGTGTGATATTCAAGTGTTAAAAATAAAACAATAAATATTTAAATTTATCTTGTTTTGTTTCTGTCCTGTAAATATGTTATAACACTTTTGTCCTATACACAGTTATATGTATCACGGACCTTATGGCTGTGTCCCCAATAGGCAAACTGTTAGCGGCCGATTGAGTTGGCGGCGTATTGGTTTAGTACGCCCTTCCATATATTTGAGATGGAGTGTCCAGTTTGCTAGTTTTGCGCTCAGTTTACGCAGTTTGCAGCGTTACGTGCGCCGATTGTCTCAGTTAGCGGCTAACTCGCAGCAAAACCGATTGCAGTCGGCGGCGGCGATATGGTTGTTCGCCGGACGTAGTGAATCCGTTTGCCGCAAACTGTTCGCGCGGACAGTTGAAAATAATTTAATGGGTGAGCCCAGTGCTTCTTTTTATCCTCTTTCAGTGCCTCTAAGATACCAATTATTTCAAAAATGTCCATCGTGACCAACATAACTCCCTTCGTACAACAATAGTAAAGTGAAAATTCAGTTGGTTCACCTGAATAAGCGGCTAACTCATGACAGTTTGCTTGCAACACACGAAAATTGATCTGAGTTTGTAGCTAACTCGAATTTCAGTTCCCCTCCAATTTACGGCTCACTCAGACAGCCGCTAACAGTTTGCCTACTGGGGATACAGCCTATTTTTAATCTGTCTGTGACTAGTGACTATTCCAGCAGTATTTGTACCAGACTAAATACAAAGCATTTTATGTATATTGAAAAAGTATGAGCATAAACATAAATAGCAAGTATGTCTCTTACAATTTGAAGACAACATAGTTCTGCTGGTGGTCTCTAAAGAGCTGAATCAGATGCTGGATGACCGAGCATTAGCTTTGTGCCGGAATCTCTCCATGAACTTTTATAAAACCAAAATCATGTTTAATGAATCCGTTAATTCAAGACCTGTTGTCAAAAGGGCTATTGTCTTGAAGTTGTTTAAGACTTCGTAACAATTTGACATAATGTTATGTAAAGTTGGATATCCTCTTTGGGATATATTTACATTATAATGGTGGTGATAATGATTGTTATAAACTATCCAAGAGTGGAATGTTAGTGATTGTGATGACACACACTTGGTTTGGCATGTCTTCTGCATGCATGTGCTCATAATTATCCAAACAGGCTTGGGTTCGCAGCTTTACAATTACATTGTTAAGTAATTTAAATGAATACTTAACAAATTAAGTGCTCAGACAGACAGGTTCAATTCACATTCATATTTATTTGGTAATTTGCTAATATCTACTACAGATTAATACAGAAAAAGTAGCACAAACACTTAAAGCATTCAATAAAGACAAGCAATTCACAAGATACTCAGAATGTCAACTTAAATGAACAGGAATGCATATAGCCTCGGATTATACATTTTAATGAGATGTTTCAGTGGCCCAATGCAGAAGGCGAGAAGGACAGGCTTGGATGTTTCAACGTCATCCACTGCAATTTCTCTTAAGAGGATACTTTTACGCGTGCGTATTGACGTCTCGGTGTAAGGGAGCCTGTGCTTGGATCTTCTGTATTTCTTCATCGACATGATCAAAAACGGAGTTCGAAAACTCTGGTGCAGATGTTTAAGGAGTTTGCATATAAGCCTATACCCAACAGCTGCGACATCGGTACAACGATTGGAACGCAACCCGGGCTTGTTCCAATTGTGCGTTTTTCATCGCATCTTGCGTAATTACTTCAAGCATAATATTATTAACAGAGTAACATTAACATTAAGTTTCCTCCAAAGAAAACACATGTTCAACGTATTTCTGTTTCTCAAATTCCCTTTTCTTGCATATACGGTTTATCGCTGGATCACAGTTATTATTATACTCTTTAGCTCTTTTGATTACAAACACTTTTCAAGTGTCGAGCACTAAACGATACCCAAACAATTTACTTTTGCCCAATTTTTTATTGCCTCTCAAGTCTAAGGTATTGATATAAACCGAATAAATGGCCCGAACATAAATATTTACATAATTCTTGCCTTCTATTAGGCACTGTTATAAAATGACACCAAAGAGAATCGACAGTAATCTAATGTAATCTATACGCCGCTTATATTCCTTTTATATAAAAACCACACATTTAATTTTATCAATAAAAATCAATAAGCGCTCTCTTCCTTACTTGATAGAAATGTTATTATGGCTGTGTATATGTACACTGTACAAGGCGCAGGCGATCCGTTCAGAAATGTTGTTTCTTCTGGCATTTGAAATAACTAAATATTAAATGCAATATATGCTTTAAAGATCACGTATTATTTAGTTTTTCGTTTTAATGTTCTATTTAATTTGC
Source organism: Oxynetra roscius flavomaculata (assembly GCA_018244775.1). Lineage (NCBI taxonomy): Eukaryota > Metazoa > Arthropoda > Insecta > Lepidoptera > Hesperiidae > Oxynetra > Oxynetra roscius. Next base: position 5,191 of record DWQQ01000138.1, read on the forward strand.
AATAAATAGAAATATATATGTATATCACTTTTTCTTTCGTTTTAAGGAATTTTGAAGTATTGTCCAGATGCTAATAAAAAATAACTTATTACGACCACAAATATTGACAGTTAAATTAAACACATGAGTTAGTCAGTTTTTCATAATTTAATCCATTTTATCTTTTATAAATAATATTATGAAAGGCAGAAGTGAACCCATATCTGCTTTAAAAATATTGTTAGGTTTTTGTTAAAACTGGCTACATTTAGTAATAATGAAACTTCAGGTAGAAAACATTCGTAGATATTTAGGTTTTTATATTCGTAGATATTCAAATAAATTTTCACTAAATATAAAATCTCAAAAAGTAGTTTATAACTTTTATTTAATAACGATTTCTTTACCGTTCAACACCTTTCAAACGCGTGTTTAGATAGGTTCGTTTTTTTATTTTTTTTATGTATAGCATTTTCTAAGCGAAATAACTACACGAACACAATCAGGTTTGTTGATAAACCTATCAACAAATTTTACCATTTATTTATTCTTATAATCAGGAGTCTCAGCGATGCCAGGCAATACTCTCGTGGGTGACATTTTTTCTGACCCTTAATGAAGGCATAGGTATAATATTTACAAGATTATCACCAACTTAATTGAAGTTTCAACAACCTATTTTCAAATATCCTTCAATACTAGGACAGCTCCAAGGACAAAATCAATATTTGTAATGAATTAAATACACAACTTAATTGTAATACTGTTCATGTCAAATTATTACATTTGAGACCAATGCAAAATAAAATTAATATCATTTTTTTAAATTTCGGTTTGATACTCAACAGCCTGTAATACTGAAGTTAATTTCTTTCAGTCAATAATATCATAAAAGATTCATAGAGTAAATGGCTCCTATACAAAAACCGACCAAGAGTTTATTTAGTGATTTTATGGGCACACTCTTGGCTTTTCATGATTTCAGCATATGCTATTTTAGACGTGCATGTGTTAAAATTAATGGCATAATTATTCAAACAGGCTTGTGTGTTTGCGACTTCACAATTACATTGTTGTCATGTAAAAACTTTACAAATTAAAAGTGCTCAGACAAGTTCAATTCACATGATTTATTTGGTAATTTGCTAATATCTACTTAATAAATACTGAAGAAGTGGTGTTTACATTTAACACATTTAATTAAAACAAGTGTTTTTCATGAGATCCGAATGGCAAGTTAACTGAACGTTTCAATGCAGAAAGCAAGAAAGTAAAGAATTACGTTTTTCAACTTCATCTACTGCCATTGGGTTTGAGAGGATACTTTATGAATGCCTATTGACATTTTAATAATGAATAGCCTGTTCTTCTATCATTAGTATTTCTTCATCGATATAACCGATGACTATTGGGTTGAAGAGGTATTCGGAGAGTCGGGTGCAGATGTTGTAGGCATTTTGGTATAAGCCTCTACGCATTAGCTGCGACATCAGGTACAGCGATCGGAACGCCACTCGCGCTTGTTGCACTTGTGCGTTTTCTTCCTCAAATTGCGTCATCGCTTAAAGCCTGAAAAAAAAACAGAGTAAATTATATTCAATGTCCTCTCAAAAAACACCTGTGGAACGTAATTTTGTTTCTGATCAAATTGGAGTCCTTCCATGCATATAGATTTATCGGACAAGCATAGTTATTACTGTACACAATCTCTCTGGGTAGTAAATGTTTTAAGTCGTAGAACACCAAATTAATTACTATGTGCCAAATTGCAACCATTTTTATTGGCTCCCTCTCATTTATTAAATATTGATTTAAACTGAAGTGGATAAAACACTCGAACATAAATATATACTTACTTCTTGCCTTAGACGCTGTTATAAAGTGACACTGAAGAAAATCGAAACTAATTTAATATAATCTTATGTGTCTCGTATATTTCGGGCAAAACTGCACATTTCACTTCACCTATGAAAATCAATAACCGCTCCCTACCTTAATTGAGGGACATGTTATTGCTATGTGCCAGGCGCAGGCGTTTCGTTCAGAAACTTAGTTTCTCTTTACCTAGCATTTGAAATAATTAAGTGTTAAACGCAAAATATGAATTCAAAATCACATATTACTTAGTTTTCTGTTTTTATATATTTTAACTCGTACATAAATTGGAATATAATCCTGTATCCTGTTTTCTCCTTTCGTTTTGAGGAAATTTTATACGTTATCAATGCGTCCAGTAAAAATAAACCAATTTGTCATAATTTGGTCAATTTTATCTTTTATAAATTACATTATGAAAAACAAAAATGAACCCATATCTACATTAATTTTTTTGTGCTAGGTTTAAACGTAAGCTACATAGAGTAATAATGAAACATCAAGTAGAAATAATAATAATAAAATAATGATAGTGGAGTATTTTTTATATTCGTATACGTTGATCAGTAAATATAAAGCTCATATACTAGTTCATGATTTTTATTTAATGACGAGTTTTTGTAAACCTTTCAACATCTGTCAAACGCATGCTTGTACAGATACGCTTTTTTATTTATTTTACGTACAGCATTAATAATTATTATACGGGACGTAATTGACTGCAAGAATCTAATCAACTTTGCCGACTTTATCAACGAATTAAACTAATTTTACCATTTATTTATTCTTGTATTCAGGAGTCTCAACGATGGCAGAGAGTAAAACTCGTGGGTGGCATTCTTCTGACTTCTGGCATAATGTTTATAAGATTATTAGCAGCTTGGTTCAAACCTTAACTAAATGTTTTCATAGAACTAGGATGGAGTCATGGAAAAAAAGTTTTTAAGTTAACTAAATTAGATACACAAATTATTTGTATGTTTGCGTCAACTTATTATATTTTAGACCTATTTAATAAAATACCAATTTAGTTTAATAGCACTAAGTTCTGTACACAGTCCTGTATGTAACAAGGAACTTAATTTAATTCTGTCTGTGACTATTAGAGCGGTATTTGTACCAGAGTAAATACAAAGCATGTCTTTATCTAGGTATTTTAATTAAATGACAGATATATTGGAAAAGAATGAGCATAAACTCTCTCTCACTATTTGCAGACAATATAGTTCTGATGACAGCATTTCTGAGGACCTGCACCGGATACTTAAAATACATAGTATCAGCTTTGTGACAGACAGGTATTGCCCTGAATTGGCTAAAACCAGAATGATGATGATCCAAGATCTGTTGTTGTAAATGGCTATCGTCTCAAAGTTGTTTCTGAGGTCACATACATCAGATAGATCTTGGAAGTTAGCTAGAAGCGCTTAGTAGAGAGGAATGCCAAGAAGATGATTCAATTGGGCTCAGCATTTGTTAAAGTACGTAGAGTTTTCACATTATCCAATACACAAACCCTAAAGACCATTTTGAATCAGTGCATCCTGCCTGTCATGACATATGAAGCTGAACATTCAGAGTTTGTCTGCTGGTATGTGACTGACCGTGGACACTCGGGTCCATGCCAAGTCCACCAGTTTGAAGCCATTCAGCAATCTATAGTGCAATATATGCTCAAAGTATCTCTGAAGGATATGATCTACAACCAGACTATTCAGCAGAGCACTAAAATCATTGACATAGGTAAGGAATTAGCGAGTTCAAGTGACTGTAGGCTAGCCATATATGTTATGCATTGCAAATTTAGTGCAGGATGCCCTCCGGCTCGGCAGGATAAAGATTCCCAAACGCATTAATGGAGCTCTATGTCCAACAATAGCCATATATATTCTGACGATTCATAGTAACATAACAACTTAACACTGTCATGCAAGGTTGGCTATCTGATATATTTACATTTACATTGATTGTAGTGATAAAAACTAGGAGTAATAAAAACTACTAAGAGTAGAAAGTAGATGATTATTTGGCCCACACTTTGCTTTATACCACCTCTACATGCCCTCTCAAATTAATAGTTTACAATTATATTTTTAAGTAATGTAAATATAATAATATTTATTAATATCTTAGGACATCTTTACACACGGTTATCTGATCCCAAAGTGGGCACTAAAGTAGTGCCTGTGCCTTGTGGTAGCTGACGGCCAATAAACTTCATAATTAGAAATATATACTAAAATAAAATAAAAAAATAAATAACCGTCACGCAAGGTCCTTAGCGGGGTAGGCAGAGAGCACCAAGTGCCAAATATCTCTGTCCTTACAAACCCAACGTGCTTCGTCTACATTCATCAGTCTCTTCATGCATACACGCCGGTTTCGACTCCGCCATCAGCCAATATCTGACCTATTTGGTCAAATATATACTTAAATAGATATTGTATTTACACCCGGACAGAATAAATATTTCTGCTCACCACTCACACATTTGTCTGGGGTGGCAATCAAAACCACCACCGCAGGCCCAATGGTCAGGTTCTCAAAGCACTGCACCAACGGACTTGTCAAATGATTACTTAACAAATTAAAGGTGTACAGTCAAGTCAATTTACATTATTTATTTGTTAATTTGATAATATATGCTAAACATAACTACACAAAAGGTTGTACTTACAATTAATGTATTCAATTAATACAAGCAATTCAAAAGAGATTCAGAATGTCAAGTTAAATGAACATGAATGCATATAGCCTCGGATTGTACATTTTGATGAGATGTTTCAGTGGCCCAATGCAGAAGGCGAGAAGGACAGGATTGGATGTTTCAACTTCATCCACTGCAATTTCTCTGATACGGATACTTTTATGCCTGCGTATTGACATCTCGGTGTAAGGGAGCCTGTGCTTCGACCTTTCGTATTTCTTTAACTACATGAGCGAGGACTTCTGGGTCGACACATAGTTCGCAAAGTCGGATGCAGATGTTGAGGGCGTCTGCGTCCAGGCCTGTACCTAATAGCTGCGAGATCTGGTACAGCGATTGGAAGGCCTCTCGGGCTTGTTCCACTTGTGCGTTTTTCTCAGATGTCATTATTTAAAGCCTGAGAACAAAAACAAAATTATTAACCATAACTATTTACACACTTCTTGTCCAAAAAGTAATCTAATGTTATTTATACGGCACCTACGTTCTCAACAGAAGTGTACATTTAAATTTACCAAACAAAATCAAATACCTATCATTTCTTTACTTTATTAGATGTCATTACGTGCAGAGCGCAGGTGATTCGTTCAGTAATTTTCTTATGACTTATCCAGTATTTGAAATCATTAAATATGAAACGGAGTATATATATATATATTTGGTTTTTCTCTTTAATAATCCATTTAACTTTAAAATAAATGGAAATATATCTTTGTACCACCTTTTATTATTTCGCTTTAAGGAACTTTTGAACGTTATAAGACGTCCAGTAATAAATTATATATCACAACCATAGATATTTACTGACATTCTAGTTTGGGTTAAATTTAAATAGATCAAAAGTAAACTTTCATAATTTAATCAATTTTATCTTTTATGATTAATATTATATACTTATACATTATATTATAAAAGGCACATGTGAATTCCTGTACGCTTTAAAAATATTGTGTTAGATTTTGGTAGATTGGCTAGATGGAGTATGATTTTATTATTAGCATCAGGTAGAAAATGTAATAAAGAATAAATATTGATAAAAATAATTGGACGGTTTTTATATTCGTATATATTTATGTCATTTTTTTTAAATATAAAAACTTAGTAGTGGTATTTTATTCAATAATGTTTTGTAAATCGTTCAACACCTGTCAAACCTATGCTTGTACAGATATGCCTTTTGTATTTATTTTATGTATTGCATTAACTATTTGAATCCAATCAGGTTTCAACTATAATATAAAGATATACATGTTATTTGATTCTCAACTAATTTGATAATACTAAGTTACGACTATTTATTACGATAATTTTTCTAAAGTTTTAGAAAAAATAATTATTATTTTCGCTATAAGTAATAATTAACTTCCGGTTACAAAAATTTGAATCTGGGCGGGAAACTAATGTTGTTTGCGGCGGTGGAATTATCTATTTTTAAATTCTGGCGTCTGCACTCCTGAAATAGATGTACAGCGTAAAAGTTTGAGTTTGGTTTGCACCGCTGTGTAGCTTAGTAGATCGCAATTAAAACATTTAATAAAAAAATTACATTTTCTGAAGCTTTGTGAAGTACATTTTAAATTCAACACAATGGTGAGTATTGATATATATTTAATGTAAAAATGATACGTAACTGGCAAGTTGTCTATAAAATAAAAAGGAAATTTGATTATTGCTGTGTCATTTTGCGCTACGTATTTGTACACGTGGATTGCGAAGGTGTTTTGATAATCGAGAGCGGGTCGATTAGATGAGGACATAACAATGAATTCCTTTATAAAATATATTTGAATGTGGTTTTCTCGAAGAATTATGAGATCGATTTGGACAAGAGTCCGAAGTTCTGAAGCTAGGGTTAGTTTCAAATATATAATTTTAAAGACAATAAGATTAATTCGTAATATATTTATTTGACATTTTATTATTAGAATAGGTAAATATAAAAACTAAAACTTCGGTGTTTTGAAATAATATAAAATATAGTTTTTCTTTTGTTCTGTACTCTCAGTTTCTGCGATTCACGATTGAGACGTCGTGATTAGTTAATATTTTATTTAAATGTAATGAAATATGAATCGACAAAAATTATATTTAATATTATACCGAGAATTAATCAAAAGTGTTCTCAATGCTGTATAAATGTTGGAATTAAAAAAGGTCGAGGATGATCGTAAAGAATCGAAATGTATGTATAATAATTATACTGTTTTACATTCATGGTTCGCTTTCATAATTTAGCTTTTAAATTGACGAAAATTATTTTACTATTATCTCTTAGTTACGTTATTTAAAGCAAGAATATAAGATCTCACTGCTTCGGTACCAGAACTGTTTCTTCCAATTATTGGGAATAAACATCTTTGTCTATCGCTGTTCGAACGTATATGGTAGTTGCTACTTACTATTCTAATAGTTTTGACTATATTGATTGTACAAAAACCATATAATTTAATGGCATTTTACTGACGAACCATTATCAACAACTGATATAGGATTCACAAGGTAGTTGTAAAGAAATATACATAATTATATGAATTTTAGCTATGTATTTTTTTCGTTAGTTAAGACACAATTCTATAGAAGTGTTTTTTTGTTATGAAATAAAGACTAGGGAATATGTTTTTGTAGTAGTAAATTAATGTACGTAACCTTGTATATAGTAAATTTGAATAAATAAAAAGAAAGATCGTTTTCATGCGCATCGTACACCTCTGAAGTTATATACGAGTAGTTTTATCTGTAGGTATTCTGACTATTTGTCTTGGCAACCGACGTGCTTGGAGAGAATCAGTACAATACATGTTTTTTGGTTCTACTTATCACTGCCTCAGACGTTGACTAATGGAAGGTGAAAAGGGAAAATGAATGTGGCCTTTCGAATGCATGAGCTTGAACAATTGACAGTACAAAGGAGAGTGGCATGGTTGGGATAAAGTAAAAAAATGTTACAGCAGATTGTATTTGTTTCTAGAAAGCGGGAGTCGCGGAATTATTTTAAGAACAATAATAGTAAAGCGCTAATATGATCTTGTCAATTATTAAAAATGTTAAAAGTTATCATTTTTGTGTAACTACATACTTTACTTCTCACGCGATTGTTATCAACCTAACCCCTCCAATACAGGCTCATTTTTTTTTTGTCTTGATACGTAAATATGATATTACTAGAAACCTAATGCACCATGAGTTATTGAGAAGTGGTCATTAAATTTGAGTAAAGGAAGCATAGACGTTTCTTTCTCTTCTCGCTTTAGATTTCAGTTATAAGTTTTAAGTTTCACTATATATTATTAACGCACCCATATAATAGAATTAATTTTCTATGAATCTTGAAAATGATCTATTCCACATTTGCACCATTTGCAATATTCCTTCAGCTCATCAAACCCTGACCTAGCGGCGCTTATAACAATTTCTACTTCGGACGAATGTGTGTAATGAACGCCATTGTCGTATTTGTTCTGTGTTAGGTGTAAAATTATTTACATGTGTTTGTTTCTAGATAATTTGATAAATGATTAGCTGTCTACTTAGCATAGCACAAACTCGGCCTAGCTTGGGATATTATATTATACAAAAAATAAAATAACAAAATACAAAGGAAGGTCAAAATAAGCAGTTTTCAAGTATTTTTTTGTTACTAAGTTCAAACATCGGTCCTGGGGGGATATATCCTTTATTTGTTATGGTTCGCAATATGCAATAAACCGGGATATTTAATTATATCTGAATGCGCCGACTGAGGATAAACTATTATTTTGATTTATATTCATTGATTTATATTTTGATTATATGTATATTGATTTATGCATAAAGTGTTCAAATCTCATGAAATCAATCAACCAGCTCGACAGTTTTGATCAGATAATTGTTATACCGTGATGTTGCTTTGAATAAGGCAAATACGGAAGGATGTAAGATGTTACAATAAGTAGATTATACAAGATATATTATGTACATACGTTCATACATTCAATATTTTTGTTTCATTTTTCTAATCCCTACTTTGCGCGATGGAAACTGATTGATTCGCGGTAGAGGTGTACTGTCCGATTTTCGCGAA
>DWQQ01000139.1:0-13805 GCA_018244775.1 Oxynetra roscius flavomaculata
GCTGACTCGGAAGTAGCTCGATCATGTTATTTCAATGCTGATTTGTAGTGAAATAGGTTAGAACAGAACATTTTACGCGTGAACGATAAAAACTAAATGGAGCGCTTATCGAGCTTTTCGTGGTAACGGAATACGCTCATAAAATTTTAACACCAGGTCATATAAGAAACGACCGCAGCAACCTTGCTTAATTTGGATTATCGTTTATAATACTACAGGTAGATGTAAGCGTTTATTATACGAATTACATAAACATTTCATTTTATAATCGACATCTTTATCTTTGTTTAAAAAAAGATTAACATTTAATTATACATTTAAAAATCACTTTGTTATAAAAGTATAAGAGATTTTATCCATACTAAAATTATTAATACGAAAGTAAATCTGTTACGTTTTTACTTCGAAATCGCTTAACAAATTTTGCTCAAATTTTATACGGAAATTATTTAGAATTCCTTATTAAAACAATGGCTGAAAAGTTGAAATAATAGATAAAATATTGTAAGAGAATTTTTTAAAATTTCCTGTAAAAGTATTCGCAGAACCGAGTAGTCAGAAGTAAATTAATTTCATAACACTCTATACCTCCCAAATATCATATTTTTGTATTCTGTTATTCAAAACAACGCAATGCTTGATTATAATATGCTAAAGAACACACTTTTATTAAAATATAAGCCGTTAATCCATTTAATAATTAATCGGGCCCTGTGTTCATTTGCGTAAATGTAAGTAATAAAATCAATAAATAATTCCTAACGCTCATAGGCTTATTGATATACTCGTAGTAGGAGATACCGTGATGTCGTTAAAATGCGAGTTATTACTGTTCGCATATTAACTGCAAAACTAGGAATGGTAAATATGTTAGTCGTTTGTGCGGGTCAGAATGCATGTTTGTTAAGTACAATTGTTGGATATTGATATCGTGACAGGACTGTGGAGTGCTCGTCGCGACAGCTGACTAGCGATAATCAGCTGTACGCTTATAGTGTGCTGATATGCGCTCGACTTGAGCCGATTGTGCGTCGACGTTTGTGGGAAAACCCTAAGTCAATTACAGACATCAAATATTATAGTTTTGCCTAGTGAAGTGTCAAATTGTTTTATATTTATCTAGTATTTAATATATAACAATAAAAATTCGAAAGCTACAAAGCAATATCCGAGGAAAATTTTATCAATACAGTTTACTTTCGTACAAGTTGTTGCGTTTCCAGGTGACGAGTTTTCTCAATGAACATATACTACTTTGAGCATATTCTCTGGCTGTACCCACATGTGTACAAGTCTCTATGTGTGTGTGTATGAGTGTGTGTATGTGTGTGTGAACATACAGCCATGACCAAGGTTACTCGTGTCAGACTGTAGTGTAAAGCGTTATTATTATTTAGATGCGATTTTCGTTAGGCAGTGTTACCGACCGTTTCATTAATATTGAAGCGTCGGGAATTCAGTAGCACACTGAACGTATTCTCCCGAGTGAACAGGGTGATTTTAATCTCATATTCTGTTAGTGCTCGTATGGACACTGTTGGCTTCGTCCCAAATACATGGTTTTGTCTTAAACGTGATAAATTAAGGTGTCACTTTATATCGTATGGCTAGTTAATAGTAACGTATATAAATGGATTTAACTCGCTAATTTGCTATATTGCTATATTATTTGCTATTTTTATGTTACTGGATATTTGTGATTCAACATGTTATTGAAATCGTGTTATTATCAAAACGGTGTATTAAGATGTAAAAACCTACCATCGGTCAATTGTTAAGTCAAACTTAGAATGCAAAGACATTTAATTCCCAGGTGAAATAAGGTTGATTTTATTAGAATGATGGAATATGATCTAGGGCTGCATCTAGGCTGCACTAGGCGCCATATATAATTGCATTCCAATAAAACAATTGTTTGAAATGCATCATCATACATAAAAACATTTGAACTTTTTCACCATTTCTCTCTCACTTCAGTGTATTGATATGTGTTAGAGGAGGACAGCGACCGTCCATTTGAACGTAACGTACGATAAATTTCCCTCGAGTCAGAGGGGCCACTGCAAAATAACGAGCCAGTAAATTTACTTCCCAAGATAGCTTAGGCACCGCGGACTCCTGGACATACGGTGATATTGATCGTCGAACTTGTTTATTCGAGCCATTTTTTTGCATAACCCGATGAAATTTGATACATAATACAAACTTATTTCAGTGAGGGCTCTGAATATGAGTATAACATAGCAATATCGGTGAGCTATAATAAGTAACATTTAAAGTATATCTTTATTTAAGTGATTCTCTGCCATTTTCTATTTATATTCAACATATTTCAATTAATATATTATCCTAAATTAATAAACTCTATAGATTTCTACGTAATACGAGTCGTGAGCTCTTTCGAAGACGTCTGGCAAGGCTATCTCAAACCAAAGACCATTACTCCACAACGAAAAAAATCAGAACGCCTTTGCTTTGTTCAAACGAGTAATAAATTGCTAAAGACTGTTTAATTTTGATTTATGTGTTTGAAGTGGCAAACGGGCATGCAGCAGTCACAAGTGGCCGCTGCCACCAATAAGACGACTGCACCGGACCCCGAATAGGACTGTAGGAAACCATTACTCCTATTCTTGGCCGGTCATAGAAGCTTTGCTACTCTTGAGAACTAAGATCGTCTAGTATTCACATGGAGCGGCAACCACATTCTTCAAACCGAAACAAAAATTGCTATAATAACAACTGCTTCGAAGGTACGACTATTAACATATGTATGACTTTCATTAAGTGTATCTGTTGGTGAGCGTGTGGAGTGTAAAACGAACGTGTAGAAATTACTAAGTGAATGGCATGATGGTGGTTATTTTAACGTAATATTTAATATAATATGTGAACTAGGAGAAACGTAACGAAGAAAACAGCACTTTTGCATGACACGTAATGTCAATATAAAAAGTATAAAAACAAAAATATAAAAGGATTCTATGCTCCAGTCGGTCGCCAACCGTATCTGTGTACCTTACAATGAATAAAATAATTTGAATTTGAATTTGCTTCATGGCAGACGCAGGTGCAGCGATGACAATTCCCCGGGCGAACAGTATACAGGTTCTGCCGTCTACCATTGTAAATTTTATCCTCAATATACAAGTTATATTGAGGATAGAACTAAGAGTTTGCGTGACAATTTTCGTGGCAATGTGTGCGAGCCACGGCTGCCTGTGGACCGCCGCCTCGCACCTGTTACCTGCGTTCTTTGTAAACTAACGCTTTTTTATAGGAACAATTTATATCGATTCGAAAGAGAAAATTACCCACCGATTCTCTTCTCTTCAGATAACTTCGAGACGTTTATTTTTGGGGATAATTTCCATTTTAACTTCTGACATATAAAATTGGGAGATTTTCATTTTTAATGAAATATTTCTCGAAATTGTTTTTTCTCTTAAAATATTTTATGTAAACACAATTATTTCTGTAAGCAATTTTAATACATTTTTTTATAAATATGTTTAATGCGTGGGCAGTTTGGAAAGTAATAAAGGAATCTATACAGATATAACATGGAGTTATTAGGAGCATGTTTTAATGAGTCGTATACTAAAGCTGTTACCCACAGTCAGCAGATTATTTATAGCGCTGCCTTCTGTCGCAAAATTAGGTATTGACGATAGTTCATATTCAAATTTGAGAGAAGATTCTACCGCTACACATCTCACATTACATTTAGAGCTAGAAATAAAAAAAAAACTTTCGCTCGCACCATACATTTATCGCTACCCAACGATAAGCTTAAAATATTACACCGGATGTAACATTTATTATATCTTACGCTCCACTAGGCTCACTGCCGAATAAAAGTACTCTGAATCTCTCTAAAACAGATTAATCACTGTCAACCGGGTAGCGAGTTGTTTTTTTATCTGCCTTCATAAATTCTAACACGTTGACTCTTATCGGCTCGATTCGGGGTAATAAATTAAGTGCATTTAGTGGTCATATTCACACTTTTCTTTTATTTTAATAGATTTGCAACGAACGTGTAACAGTGTGACCGCTGCCGCCCATAGACATCTACAGCCGACCTTCAATAGAACTATTTGTCTTATTCTTTGTCGATCACTTAAGTTTTGCCACTCTTGAGGAATGAGATGATCGCCTCTAGTATACACGTGGACCGGCAACCATACCCTTCAAACCGACACAGATTGTTACAATAACAACTGCTTCACGGAAGTAATAGGTGTAGAATTGGTACTTTCCCACCACTTCTACCACAGCCCAAAATCATTTTTACTTGAAAATCTTCAACGGCTCGGTTGGTAATTTCTGCTAGTTCAGCGAGACTATATACATACGAATATCTCAGGCGTCCCTTTGCCAAGGCCTTCAACCCTTCATGAAATCATGTGCTAAAGTCCCAAATTTTTTATATCATGAAAGAAATATACGGTAATCATAAGTCATTGTCAAGTCATAAGTGGCCACTGTCATTTGTAAACATCTGCAAAAATTTCCAAGCAACACTGTACGAGTGGGTATGTTAGAATTAGTTAGTAGGTATTATTATATGTTCTTAAAAATATTATTTAGGCACTATTACTATATTATTTCCTTACATCAACCAGAACCATCAGTCCTTTTTATCGTTCCACTGTTAACCGCGGCTTTTCTCTTGGAATGAAAAGGACTGCGACTATTGTTCAGCGCGCTGGCCCAGTGTGAACTGGCAGACTGTACACGCCTTGCAGAGCATTTAGGAGAAATGAAAAGAAGTTTCTTCGCAGCTCACACATTTTCGTTTCACAACAATAAATCGAATTTTTCAACCGATTTATATTGAATGACGCGCAGTATATGAAGAAATAAAAATTTCTGTCCCAAACATATATTTTTGTGAAGAAACATTTATTGTTCTGTTACCGTGGACTAGCCTTAGCGGTTTGGAGTAATGATCAATTTAGCTTGTTGCGACAAAAAGTGACAAACGACAACAGGAATCCACGCTCCCTAACGTAATGAATTCCTTATTCTTACTATGGTGAGCCCTTATATTGTTTCGTGTTGCGTAAAAATATTATTTACCTACCCAATTAATGTGAGCCGAGAATTTTAGTAATACAAAAATTGACAGAATGCAACTTGCAAAACTGTTATGTATGTACTCGTACATATGTATACGTAAAAACCAATCTAAAAGACATGATACTGCTATATATTTGAGCTTAAGTACGAAGATTATGCGATGTTTATATAGAGCAAAAATATTATGTTTATACAGAGTCTTATTAGTTTCAACCATTTTTTATTTGGACCCTAGTAAAGTACCTACAGTTAACTCAAAACTTCAGTGGTTGTAATTAATTACCACTAGTTTTAAAGAATGGTTAATGAAAAGAATCACGTATATTTTTAATTTAATATATTTTATTCATCTCAATGCTCATATATCTTTTACTCACAGCATTCTGCATAGCTGCCGCTCGATAGAAATTCAATTGAAAACGAAAATTTATTGCGTCCAGTGCATTGGAGAAATGATTAAGGAATAATTGTCTGATTGTAAAATATAAGAAATAAAACCATTATACTATCTATTTAAGTTTGAGTTACTGAGTAATGTAAATCTCAAAATCCTCTAACGACATCTGAGACGCCAATGTTGTACGCACCTGTAAATAAAACATACTGTTACTGTGTTTTGACTACACCTATTTCTGCCGTGAAGCAGTTGCTATTATAACAACCGGTGTTTCGTTTTGAAAGGTGTGGTTGCCGGTCTACGTGTTTACTAGAGACGACCATCTCACTCCCCAATACAGGCAACACGTCTGTGACCGGCCAAGAATACGACAAATATTTCGCTTTAAGGTCGGCTGCACATGTCTACGGGCGGTAGCGGCCACTCGTGACGGCTGCATGACTTGCTGCTCTCTTTGCATAAAATTATAATACCCCCGAAAATTTTATCAATGAAATGTATTAGGAAATTTGTTGCATAATTGCTATTGAAAACTATGATTTTGATTAGCAATTGTTATGATTACCATTGAATAAGAACATATTAATAAATTACCATAATGATGTGCTTACGAATAGTGATGTAGTATTTATGGGTATCTTTACAATAGGAAGAAACAAAATAATTTTGTACTAAAATGTTTGCATGCTATTTTGTGGTATGCTAATAAAATAAATAAGTTGAACACCGCAATTTCTCGTCTTCATATTATAAGATCCATCCATAGTCTAAAACGACCATCAATTTGGCCATTTTAGGGGAAAAACATGACAAATGACCACTAGGACCGCCTCTCTCCTCGCCCTAATGACGGTTTGAGGATATTTTCATTGTATTAGACCCACATATATGAGAGGTCTTTATGACGTCATCATCTTTTATATCCGACGGGAAAATTAGTCGGGAATAATCCCTTAAAAATTTGTACAGTTTTAATATTTTTGTTTTGTTTTTTCTTGCCATTTTGCATTTTGTTAAAAAATTAACCTTAGCCCACAACATAAGGTTTTTATGATGTCATTGTTTTTTATATCTTTGAAGGGAATTACATTCTGTTGTTCCTGGAAAATGTTAAGAGTATTAACTTTTTTTATAAAACATGCTTTCATGTAGAGGCATTTATGACGTCATAATCTCTAATGTGTTTAATGCGAGTAATAATCATCTTACTTGGGAATGCGTATAATACTAATACTTAATATACTTTAAACATGTATGACGACGACATCTCGGCAAAAGGCGCACAGGTCGCCCTGCTATATCAGGTCGTCTGGTGATCCGAAGAAGACAGCGGAATACTGCTGGATTCAGAGGGCCCAGAATCGGGTGGAGTAGTGCCCATTAATGTCCAGGAGTGGACCTCTACAGGCTGTTGGATGGATGGGTGGAAACATATTACATATGTAACAAATGTATAATATACATTTTAATTTATACGAAATCTGCATAATTCAAGCTAACCAGACATGTCCAGCCCATCTACTACCACTACTACATTAGTTTATCATACAATCACTATATTTTCTCCATATAAAAATGTGAAGGAGCTGAACATCATTAGCTACATCTATAAGGAAGAACCTGCTCAATGGAACTGTCAATATCATAACATGCGTAAATCCATCCACGCACACACGCACACACGTTCACTAAATTATATCGTTACTCACCTCGAGCGTGATCGATTTGCACTGCAAACCGCAATTATTTTTATGTATCGTAACAGTATAAATATCTTTAGTAGAGTCCTGATACTTACCTGCCCATAAATTATTTAGAACACAAAGTCCGATGTGAATCACTATCAAACGAATTTGAAGAGCGACTTGAGAACATGGAAGCCTTAATTGGAAAGGAGGCGATACGTCCTAATTAAGATTGTGCTTATTAAAGCTTTTCGCCGCCACCAAGTAACAATACGCTCTACGCTTGCACAAACTTCTCCGTTATCAAATATTACTCTGTATAATTTATTACACTCCAGATATGGCTGCTAATTTATTTTTTTAATAATAATAATCCTTCATGTAGCATCTTGGTAGGATTCCTTGTCACGTCACACATTTTTTGTAGCATAAATATTTATTAATAGTTAGCGTGTTATTGAAGTATATAATTATTCTGTATCACCAACATAATTCAGGAATTACGGTATAATTATGCTAGATAAATTTATGATTAATTAATAATTACATAAAAATAAATAAGTATTTTAACCAGCAAACAGTGAAGTTATAAATATATTAAAATAACTTTAACATTTAGCAATAACATCAAGGTCAGCGTCAAACTGTTTGTTTGGTTGACAAGTCGGAGATACATCAAAGAGGATGTCAAGATCTATGATTTTCTTTGATGTTTATTATACAGACGATTTTTATGACACCTTTTACTATTGAAACAAAAGAATTTGAATACATTAAACTCAAAATAATTTAAATCTAGGAGACTATTTTTAAATGTCATAAATAATACAACAATAATAATATGTTGGACATCTCCACCCAAAGCCACTTGATGCCAAAGTAGGTATTTGAGCAGGACCTATATTATGGTGAACAGATGGCTGATAACCAGGCAGTAAGAATTCAGTCTAATCAATAAGCTAATATGCGGTTTCAAATGAAAGTAACATTCGTCTTAAGATCGGGTGGAGATTCGTCGCCACCTCAACTTTGAGCGTGTCGATATGTCTTAAAAGAAACGAAGAAATGGTGAGGCCAATGGAAAATCTCATTAGAGTCTGACCTGAATTCCAATTATTCCGAACGGAATTAATGCACCTTTGTTCAGCTCTTCTATTCTGCCAGACATTACGACCATCACCACATTGGTCTATAAATTGAGAAATGCAAACGTAATTGGGAACTTACATGAATAGTTTTTACTTATACAAATTGGGACCGTCATTCATTTGAGAACTATAATGATAATTGTGATCATTACTCGCTCCACTCACTTTTATCTATTATAAATGATTGCTTTTATGCAAATACAAAGAATTTTGTCTCGATATAAAGCCATTGAGTTTTATGTAATTGCATTTTACATACGAGTAATACTAATACTTCATATCAACACCTATATCTAGTGTAATGTCTAGTGTTGATCATTCAGTCGCCGGTGTTCATCATCACAAACATATCTTCAACTTCATCTTTACAATTCCGTTGCTGAACTCATGCCTGAAAATAATTCATTTTAATATAAACTACCCATTACAAGTATGTATAATGATACATGGTAATTTTTAGAGGACTAGTCAATGGGGTCCTCTAAAAACCAATTAATTGATACATTACGTCTTGTATTGTCTCGATTTAATGTAGAATGCACAGTTAGCACTATATCCTGATAGAGCCTTTTTTATGGAGCCTTGATAGAGACTTTTCATGTTTTCCCATGTTAAATTTTTGCGCTGAACCGAACCGATGGTTTTCATGCTGTCTTGCGCAAGAGGACTGCGGCATTACTAAGTGCAATAAGGACTAGTCACAACAACGTCCTGAATACTGTTGCGCGGGATTACGATAGCCAAATATTGAAATTATTTGAGAGGAGGTTGACCAGGCAGAACTCACCTTTCTGATTGTTTTTTTTCCGTGGGCATACTCGTGCGTTATGTTATTCTGGTCGCACATAAAATATTATTATGTTTTTATTAAGCTGTCTTTGTTTGTTTGTATGTAAAATTCATGATTGTTACTTTTAATATATTTTTTTACTAACAAATCGATTTTATGTTATCTGAATAAAAATAAATAATAAAATAAATCTGAAAATCAAAAAGTACATTGAATATTACTTGGAAAAAATATTTCGAACAGTTCACTCTGCGATGCTTAGAGAATTTATGTTTCCATGAGTTCTGTGCTATTCAAAAATTCCTATTCTACTCTATCCAAAGTTTCTTTACAAAAATATGAGTTTAGTATAGATACCCGAATTAGACCCGAATTGGAATAACCTATTACAATATTATTTTAACACGAGCTACCATTCATTATACAATAACAAAACTGTTACCCGGAACTATTACTTTAAACGAATTATAATACGAAATTCTAATACGGCTTTTTTCATTGATATAAATATTAAATATTCAGTATTTGAACTTTTGTAGTAAATGATAATTATAACATATAAAAAATGTTCTTTGAAGGCATTAAAATAATTCATTATAGCTCCGACATCTATTGTACGCCATCTAAATCTGAGTATGTTTGTTTAAATGTGCTGCTTTTATAATTTTATTATAAAACTTTTTATAATTTTATTATTTTTATAGTCCGAAACGAGTAAAATCCGATAATTTAATATTATTGAATTAAGTAACCAGTGTTTTGTAAATACTGGCTATTAAAAATATTTTTCCTAATTGCATTATTAATTAGTAGGACTCGAGTACTGATCAAGATGATTCACAATTTAACTAGTTTACAGACAAACAAATCTTTACCTCTTAGAGGTCTCCAGCTGTTTAAAAGGTCTTCAGCTGTTGAAGTTGTGAAGTCTGCTAACCTGGACTCACCTGCCGTGACCGATTGCAGTCTTTGGGCTATTCTTAACTTTTTTTAATATAAGAGAACATCTATTTCTAACAGTAGAAGAGTAGATATTGATTATTATCAGCCCAGAATAGCGATCTCACTGCTACCCTCGAGGATCGATCAAAAGGATATTGTATAAAATTTGAAACTGATTGAACTATCCCGCAAATTGACTATGCGTGAATATACACATATTTACTATAGGAATTTGTGTAAAGACACTCACGGTGCATATGATATCGAAATAATATTCTCGGTTGGTGGAAATAAAACTGAACGCTATAATTACAAAATAATTTTATTTAAATATTAAAATACTTAGATATTCAGAGAAGACATGACACACAGCATAATAATTATCATGAAAATGACAAAGTCGTGGATCCTGGTGAAACGATAAACTTTTATGTATGTATAACATTTTCAATATTTATAACAGTCGTGTAGTATTAGTGGACACGAGCGCGGTTTAAAAAGTTCTTGAAAAATCTGTGTGGTCGAAAATGTTAAAATTACTAATACTCTTAATTCACTTGGTATCCATAAAGAGTGTAATGGCGGCGAAAATATTAGCGGTCTTCTCCTCTCCATTTATAGAACACGGAAACGTTTATAGAACACTCACTCAAGAACTGGCTGGACGAGGTCACGAAATAATCCTAATTACTACCGATCCATATCCCAAAGGAGAAATACCAGAAAATGTCACGGAAATAGACCTTCGAAATGTATCATTTAAGATTTGGCGCAAATATAATAATATTTTAACAACCGATCAAGCGGCAGATGTTGTATCTAAAATGAGTATGATCTGTTTTGGGATCAATCAAGTATTCGAACAACAGCTAAGTACTCCCGAAATGAAAAGGTTAATGGAAGACAAACATTCCTATTTTGATCTACTATTGCTCGATGCTTCTGTGATGTCTATTGTTAGTTTATCTCATATATTTAAAGCGCCTGTAATTTTAGTTAGTTCAGTGGGGGCAGCTTTAGGTAATTATGAAGTATTGGGAGCTCCGACACACCCTTTATTGTATCCCTCAAACTTCCGACAGCGTATTTACAACCTTACTTTTTGGGAAAAAATTATAGAACTCTATACACACTTAAGGCTGAAATTAATGCTGGAATCAAATGAGAAAAGGGTTAATCTCATGCTGAAAGGACATTTTGGGCACGATTTTCCTTCTCTAAATGAATTGAACAATAATGTGCATATGCTATTTCTGAACATCAATCCTATATGGGCGGGTAACCGTCCTGTTCCTTCGAATGTCGTTTTCATTGGAGGAATACGTTCAACAACTGTCGAAGAGCTGCCACAAGTATGTTTCTGTTGTCTACAACTTCATGTTTATTTTACAATACTTGCAGGTTATACATATATTCTGTCATGCTTGGTACTCTTTCAGCTATATCTCTATATTGTTTGACAAGTAAATAAAGTTCATTAATCATTGAAAGTACTATTGAAATCTTATTATTCAATTTGGTTATTTATTAATTTCGTTTGCTTTTCAGGATTTGCAACAATTCATAGACAAGTCCAAACGAGGCATAGTATACGTCAGCTTTGGCAAGCACATCAGGCCATCTTTACTAAATCCGAATAAGATACGAATATTATTAAACGTTTTATCGGAAATACCTTTTAATGTAATTTTAAAATGGGATGTCGATAGACTGCCAGGACTTCCGAAAAATATAAAAGTATCAAAACGGATTCCTCAGTCATTACTGCTAAGTAAGAGACTCGGATTTAGTTAAAACAAGACAATAAACAGTAAATTCTGTAAAGTCCTTCGAATGAAGAGAAAATTAGAACGTTTATTAAAATGTCGTGATAGTAACATAAAATTTGATTACTCACAGTATTGTTATGCTAAATGTTTCAGAGCACCCAAAAATCAAGTTATTTATCACACACGGAGACCTCCAATCAACCGATGATGCAATAGATGCTGGTGTACCGGTAATAGGTATCCCACTCCTTACCGATCAGTGGTATAACACAGAGAAATATATCCATTTCAAAATCGGAACACAAGTACATATGGAGTCCTTAACTGAAGACAAACTAATAAATGCAATTCGCAATACTATCAACGACGACAGGTAACCGAGCAGTTTGTGAACAGTTGGATTTTATTTCACGTGATTCATAAATGCCTGATGTGGACCATTTTAATATTTTAGTGATAAAGTGTCCGAAAATTTTCAGCTATCGTCATAATATCGCGGAACTTCGTAATTTGATGTACGACCAGCTTGAAAATCCATTGGAACGCGCCATCTGGTGGACAGAGTATGTACTGCGGCACGGCGGAGCGCGACATTTGCGATCACCAGCTGCCAACATATCCTGGACCCAGTATCTGGAGCTAAAGTTATTCTTTACTTTATCCCTTATTTTCTTCACTTTAATGTTAATTTTAGTATTGCTCTCTCGATCGTTATTAAGATTTATCCTTAAAAGCTACAGCGATGTGCAGAAAAAGATATTATAATGTAACATTAAAGTAATGCCATCAATGTTTTTGGGTAAATTTGGGTGTGTGTGTTTGTAGGAGATTATCAAATAAAAAAAAACAAAAGTCACATCCCAAGTCACTTTCGGTAAAACCTACAATTAATATGGCAGCTTATCTAATTTTTATTATTTTTATTTGAATTTTATTATGACACCTATGATATAAAATTGTTTCAAATTGCGAACATAATGCCTACTGGCATTATCTGCCAATCAACGCCGCGTGGACGATGGAATATTATGGCAGGTGTAAATCTGATAATAGACTTTGTACGCGTTTACCTCATGTTAGTAGCGGGAGCGACACATATACCTAAATATGAATATTATAACACACATTTATATTGAAACGAATACACTGTTAATATAATAGAAAAGGCTATATGAAATACAGTAAAACAGTGAATTATAATAAACGATGATAGACAAAAACGGATTGAAAATCATTCTATTACCGTAAGCAGGAAAGTTTTTGGTATGTTTATATAATAATTTTGAATGTTGCCGAAAAATCAATTTAAATTTATTCACATGCATTTATTTGTTGCAACATAACAGTCATTGTAAAATATCAGCCTATCCACAATATCGTATAACTTTTGTGAGATAACGATTTAAAACACAAATTAATTAAAAACACCTGATGTATAATTAACTCACACAAATAAAACATCAACACTTAATTAATTGAAACTTTATATGACACAAGTATTAAAAAATATATATAAATTATGAATTCCATAAAAACAGTTTCATTCATTTTATTATTGCACCATGAACACAATTTTCAATACATGATCACATTGTAACTTATTATATTCAAATCGCCAATCGTACTGTTGGTTTATACAATTTATCACGCTCAATGTATTTGTTTGGAAACAACAATTCTAATTTATGAATGCCTAAAAATTTTTGACAAATTATTTTTAAAATCAATTACGTATTCAACGTTTAAAAAAAAACGCTTTTAATTTTACACTAATAGCTACCGGGAGCGTATGTTTCCCAATCTTAAATTGTGACCATAGTTAGGCTTCAAGTATTGTTATATGGTATACGATTTAGAAGGATCTACTCAATTATCTTATACCTAGGTATAAGATATTTGAGAATATTGAATAGGTTCTTCTGCAGTTAATACACAATGCCTGTACACATTTATTAGCCGCGGCTGGTAATCGAACCTGCGATTCCCGGC
>DWQQ01000140.1:0-13789 GCA_018244775.1 Oxynetra roscius flavomaculata
GGCCATATATTCATCTGAATTTACCGTACCGTTAGCGAGCTTCGCAATTAATTGTACATTGACTTTGACTGCAAACCTCTTTATGTCGCGCTGCTGAGCGCAGGTCTATTGCCACAAAGGGGGCAGACCTGACCTGGATTCGCATAGACCTGCAGCATAATACTCTACTTTCGTACATATATCTCGAGGTAAACTTAAATAGCGTTTTTGGAATATTAGTTATGTGCAACGTTCGAATATTCGAATAGCGTCGTTCGAATATTGTTTAAGCAACTCTCAACGCGGTTTAACGACTATAGTATATGAAGTAATGGAAAATTGGGCGCGAGCGACGCTTGGCTGGATGAGACGAGTAACAAATTTCCACGAGTGTATCGTAGAATACGTTAAGCATCCTGTTTATTATCGTAAGGAACAATCATGAAACCTCAGCGTTACTCTCACGGACGGCTTAGAAACGCAGAACATACATTAGCAGCAGTAGGAGTAGCACCGTGGAGTATTTTCCAGGTCTTCCGCACGGAAAAGACCCATGCCCAGCGGCGAGACACAATCACGAGTGCATTCAATGCTTTAAGTCCATTCCTGTGTTGCAACAAAAAATATTCTTTGTCGGCGCCGCTCCCCAACGTTTACGTTTAAACGAGGTAGGTGCACTAGTTTATTTGCATCGCGTAGTCTACTTAAGTACCATCATAGCTTGTAGCTTCAGCTAATGTACTTCGACTTAGCAAAACCTGATTCATCATTTTATAATACACAATTATTTATGGATGCTGTACGTCTGTTTTTCTGTTTCACAATAAAATTTATTATTATTATTATTGTTATTATACAATTATTTGACAAAGTAGTAATGCATATTTGGAAGTACGGTGTTAAATTAAAAAAAATAAATCGTAATTAATTTCGAAATGTAAATATCGTACAAAATACCCATTCAAAGTAAAGGAATATTTGAACATGACTGCACATTATTACTAGAACAATAAAACTAATATCAAAACCCCTAAAACCATTTAGAAACAATATAACGGTATTTTCAATGCAGTAATCCTGGTAAATGAATAAATTTGATTAATAAATACACCGACACAAATTTATTTCCCAAATAAAGTAATTCTCGCAGAAACGACCCTTTCAACTTAAAAGGGAAACAATACATTCGGCTCATTAATCAACGTCATGTCTTAACACAACGAGAATGACCGATATACTCCTCAAGATAGAGTGGTCTGTCGTGAAAATTTCAGTAGATAAAGAATGCGTCTAACGAAAAAAACAAGGATACAATTCAATGTATACATACTTATCCATTTTATTCACTTTTATGTAAATCCATTTCGGCATTAAGAAAAAAAAAATCCGCGCTCGAAATATTTGTTTGTTCGTGATTATGATTAATGTAAATAATATTTTGTACGTGACGTGATTTTCGTACGTATTCAAAAACCGTAATAAGCGCGCAGTTAAAAGCCGGGGCCGTTTTCCGACCATTGTTTCGTGAAAGACAGGCAAAATTAAGGCGCAACGTTTTATATTTTCATTTTTAATTTTTGCTATCTGAAAGCGACGCTAAAAACTCGCCAATAACCTTTACAAAACACAACGGCGTGGTCAAAGGCTGTAAAATGTGATCTTTTATTAT
Organism: Oxynetra roscius flavomaculata; assembly: GCA_018244775.1. Lineage (NCBI taxonomy): Eukaryota > Metazoa > Arthropoda > Insecta > Lepidoptera > Hesperiidae > Oxynetra > Oxynetra roscius. The sequence goes on from DWQQ01000140.1 coordinate 1,649, forward strand.
TCAGTTTTAATAACACTCTTTACGCTCTTACTGTGTTGTGGATTTTGAACACTTTAGTCATTTAAACGCTATTCCAGTATTGCTTCAAATGTCATTTCGCAATTTTATTTAATATCAATTTCAAACGATTTCACATTTTGCATAGCATATAGCTTATAATAATAACTCTTTATTGTATTATTACAGGTATGATGTATGGATAGTACAAAATCTTTTTTGCCTCTGTAATATACAGTTATAAGTGCTTGTAATTGTTTTATACATGCCAATCTCAAGAGAATATCATAAATACGTTAACATTAATAATTCATACGACGCATTAAAATGTAAAGTAGCTTTCATTCATTTGAATTGCGCCGTTCATATTAACCTGAAATGTTGACGCAAAACGGCGTGAAATGTTCAACGCGCGTGACAAAGGAAAAGACGCCGCTTTATGAGCGATAGAAAAAATGTAGGTTTTATGTAACGACTTTCGATTTACCGAATACGAGCACTCTTAAGAAGGGTTGGAGAGCCGGGGAGGCATCATGCCGCATCGAGCCAAGTATATGCCGCTGCCAAATAAGGCGTAACTTCCTCGCACCGCAATTCCAGGGCGCTCGCGAAATGAAAGTCTCCTTTATCGTTTTTTTTTCTCTACAATAGCCTGTTTCATAGAACTTCGCGATCTAATTATTCTTTTAAAATCAATTAATACCCGATTAGGTATAGCGATGTGTTGCTTAGTACAATAATTTGGAAATCGACCCAATAAATAAATATTAGCTGCTGGAATTCGAGTTAATGAATTTAGTGTCTCAATTTAAGTTGAGTATATTTAAAATTTCCTTTTTTAACTGGTAGTTGAAATTCATAAAGCTAATAATTTTTATTAAATATGACGAACAGATTCAAACTGACATATCTTTATATCTATAATATATGCTAAAGATAAATACTCAAGATATATGTAGAACCATGTTATTAAACTATAACACAAATTTGAAAAGGAAAAATTTCCAGGAAAGGAGGCACAAAAGTTTCTATTATAAGGGGGTTGAGATCGACTAGAAGTTTTGATACTGTCTGGTACACAGAATCAGTTTTAATTAACATTACTGTGTTAATATATGTCGAATTTTTAAACTACAGTAGATTAATACAATTGGCGGCTACGGAAATTGATACACACGGTCAATAAGCAGCATACATGGAAAAATATTCTTTATTAACATCAAAAATGTATTGTAGACCTTCACGAAGTTTATTTCTTTTTGCGTAACTAATAATTTTCATATTTAGAACGTATAGAAAAGGCATAACGAGACAGCATTCTCTCGTGTGATCAACGTTCAAATTACGTGCTACGGACCCAGAATATTAAGCGGGGCGACAGAAAGTAGGAAATTTACGTGAACTTGGGCAGAATTACGGTTATCGAATCAATCTTCTCGTCGATCCTTTCAAACTCCAAATAGTGGTGCCGGGACAGGTTCTGAATTGCATTTAGGAAACATACTGGGAACGTTCGCTCAGTCATTAAGTGAAGAAAGAAAGGCAAGAAACGATACGGCGGTAATAGTGAATTTGCGTCTACTACATAGTGTAGTCTAAATATGCACGCAGTTAATAAATATAGTCTTTTTCATGTTCTTTTTATTCGAGTTTCTTCCGAGAATTCAGGTCATAGCTTGCAACACTGACGAAGCGCGGATTGGCAGACTTCACACGGCTTGGAGAACATTATGGAGAATATAGACGATAGAAATGAACCTTCGGTGCAAGTGCGTGCCAGCGTACGGACCACAAGCACCGGCGCGCGTGGACGACTGTCATTCGTCGCATTCGTGGCATTTACCTGTCATTCGCGTCATAATTTTATTCTTTTAAAAACAATATAATGTAGTGCGTCGCCTACAGAAAACTTTAATGTTTCCTCGAGATGTGTTTATTCACCGTTACAACAAGTTTTATTTAATCTTAAAGTACTCGTTGTTGACAAAGAGGTGTATGCTCAGATTTGAGCCCAGCGCTGCAAGAGTGGGAAGCGAATTCTAAACCGTTCGACTATCAGTGTTCAAATTACTTATGTACTAAGCCTACCGCTTCTCTCAGACCAAGTTCTATTTATTACTATTTTTTTAAATCTCATAAACAAGAATAAAAAAAGCAAAACCAATTATCTGTTTTATATTTACTTGCAGTAAATTGAAAGTAACATTCAATTCGGATTCCATTGGTTTTATATAACAGATAGTATGTCTAACGCTAATTAAACGTTCCGACATTGACACTCATCTCATCCGATAAAACGGGTCAAGGCAACGTTTCTCATAGACACTAAGAATTATGATCAAATTAGATAAAACATCCGTAGTGACTAATTAACACCGACCTTATCGCTTTGACAAACTTTTTTCAGAAAAGTATGTTAATTTTTTTATGTATGTTTATTATTATTGCTCTAATTTAAATAATGACATTTGTTAAATTTCACATTGTAAAATAATTCACATAAAGCTGTGTTGCGCTTGTAGAGATGTGTTATGTCGAAAATTAACTGGTATTATTTTAGGAATTTGCGTAATGAACTGATATACAAGCTAATGATTATCAAACATTCCCAGGTATTTACGTAATAAGCACACATACGGGTGTGTATGCCTACTCTGCCTCTACTCGTATGCTCTGCGACTATGATTGTGGTGCACCTCGAGAACATTCTAACAAGTTACTACAATACTTTGGTACTGATAAATAAATTATTAAAAATAAATATTTGCGTTTTAATGGATACCAAAAAGGGAACGTAATTATTAGTAGCATAAATTTTCTTTACTTTGGTAGTAGTAATTTTAATAATATTCGTGATGAATTGCTACTAGTAGGTACGGTACTAATTCATCACGTACATTATTAAAATTTGTTTTACGTTTAATAGAGTATTTAAATATTTTCGTTTAGAATTTCTCCATAAGTGTGCCCTGCTCGCTTCGGTTAGAAACCGAAATAAACGATTTTAACTCGAATAAGCCTTACGTATTATCTTACGACTAAAGCGTTCCTCAACAGTTCAATGCCAGTAAAAAACCTTCTAAGCGAACGAACCACAAAAATCGTCGACTTGAGTTACCCACAATGAGAGAGAGGAATATAAAGGGTGATATATGATGTTACGGTATTAAGAGCGGACAGGAAAAAATTGAAGCACCGGAGTCGTGATGCAAAACGTTCTGCATGGCTGCATGGGAAACGACAATTGGAATAAGCGCAGATATTGTTACATTTTTATCACTGTATTATCTTTTACAGATGGTTATATTTTGTGAGTACTGTATGTCCCGTTTCAAAACTGTTAATTCTTATGTGACGTAATATTGTGCATAGGGTTAAATCGAAAGTTTTATTCGATTAATAAATATATATCTACATTGAGAGAATGTGAAATTTACTATCATTTCATATAAAATTATAGAGATAGATCGTCAAGATAACTATAACGTCATGGTACGTATCAGGCAGACATAAGAGACGTAATCTATCACCTATTCAGTCCTCCATGAAAAAAATATCTATAACCTAGTAAGACGCTCAAATGAAAAATTACGAAGAGTTTATTTTGGAACAATTAATTCCTGTTAATTATTTGTATCTCTATAACTTAATCCGTTCTGTTTAACCCTTTTGCGTAAGACGCGAAGACTAAGAGAACGGTCTTTGTGCCGACTTCAAACTAATTTAGATACTCTGAGGAATTAAGTGAGTAAGTTCGCGGTGGGCCAACGGCGGCCTGATCGATGTGGATATACTGACTACTTAGTAAAGGAAACGTAATTTATTTTAAAGCAATAATTACTTACTGTACAATTTCATCAACTTCAATGTTGCACTGTGCATGCAAAATTTACTTTGATTTAAAACTTCATATAAGTATATCCTATTTTTGTGATGTTTTTAATTATAAAACATCTATATATAACTAGGCAAAATAACATTTTTTTTAATACAATTTTCTTTCATGTTATCACTTATTTTAAAATTGGTATCTATGTAGAAGTAAAATATGCTTGCATGCAACATGCCGCGATGAAGAGTAAATACATAAAATAATATTGAAACATTATATGTAAGTGCGGTAAAGTTTTCTCAATAAACGCTGTGACATTATCTAAGCGCGCTAATCAGATCAGCGTCATGGAACACCGAGAGATTAGACTGGGCCTAGCTTACGGAGAGACATATATCAGGTTGTCTGCCATTTAAATATTAGTGAGGATTAATGAAAACACTTCTTTGTTTCGTACATTATTTATGAAATGTTACTACATACAATTGCGTTTCATTAATTAATTACATTGTCATTGTTGGATGCGGTAAGTCGAAGACAGTGCTCGACGGTGCTCATTAGTGGCGGCCTATGTCCAGGGTGGGCTCTTAAAGGCTAAAAGATGATCATGGTGATAGTCAATTGTATCAGACGTTATTTTGCAGATATCAATTGTTGATAAATTAATTTAAATAATTGTCAATAATCCGCGAACAAAATATATGATGGTATATACGTTAACGCAGTATAGACCGCCATCTCTCCCGCAAAAGAGACATACAGGATTAATAGATAAGGTATACACCACCATACATACGACCGCCAGCACGTGTTTCGCTACTAAACAGAGCACCCTCAGTGTTATAGACACCGCACTGCAACATTGCAACTGGCCGTCGTCTATGTAAAATACAAACTAATTTAAATAGAAAGTAAAAATAAAAAGTAATTCAATGTTTTAAAACGAACACCCATCTATAACATTCGTGGATCTAGTTGTTGTGACATGAAATTGCCAAAGTCCCTGAGTGTAGAAAAACTTACAGTTGTATGTATTATAGCTGAAGGAATCCCTATCGCACAACTGACAAGGACACTTAATTCCGTGTAACAAACGCTACGATTCCACTGGCGTTAAACATGACCTTCGTGGTTGTTTTCCATGAGGAATAAATTAATTTTGTTCATCCTATTCGTGCTGTGGGGTTCTGTCCAGTTGTGGACATGAGGACTAAAGCTGTATAATTCCATATTTATCCTGATGAAATCATATTTAATTCCGATGATAAATAGTGGGCTTAGTAATCTTATGTAGTGAGCGCAAGGGTTGTAGATTCCATTCACATGCAGGACAAATATTTTTGTGATAAGTAGTATGAGTCTCTCTTGCAAATAAGTGTAAAGTTGTCCATATAAATACCTGTGTATTTAGTAATTTATAAATTAGTTCATTAGCTAAGTGGCTTGGTGTGAAATGATTACATTGATATTATTGGTATTATCATTGAAATTATCACATTACCGGTGAAAATGATTAATATCGCAGTATTTCGATGCCTATAAAGCAATAATAGAACTTTAACTTTAACTTTAACGAACATAAAGAGCTGAATTAGTAAACCGCCCCTGATCATTGATTCAAAACGTGAAATCTGCATTTAATTGCATCAGTAAACATAAATTAACCGCTTCAATTTACATAGGGTTACTCCGCTGTGGAATATCAAGAATATTACAGTAAATCTTATTTTCGTTACACTGTTAGACACGGGCCTCGTATCAGAATAACAACGAATGCGGTCACAATCTATCAAGCTGACCAAGAGCAGCTTGGTGGATTTTAGACACGCATTACACACATTTTGGAGAATATTGAGGTGTACAGATTTGGTCGTCACGTTTTCCTTCACTGATGCGGCGAATGTTATTTATTCATACAACCATGAGTACAAGTATATGACGCTTAAATAAAGCATTGTGTGTTACTTAAGACATTTAGCGGCTTATTGCGCTATACGAGAGCTTACATTACTTGGGCTTACATTACTGGACTTAGATTACTTGGCCTTGTGAAACTATTCAGTTCGACTATTCACCGCCTAATCACTATAATGAAACAATAGTTAGGACAAAGTTCTAAGCTGGTAATACGATCATATCAGTGCCCCGTTCCGTTCATATCAGGCCTGCGTTATCTCAGCGGTAATATTGTCACATTAGCTAAGAGCTTTAATCCCAATGAGAATACGAGACCGCGCGGGTTTAGGCCAGGCCACTGCGTCCAACTCACGGGCAGACATCGCGGGGTCAGATTATCGGATTAATGGAACATTAGCGGGATGGCGGACAGTCCCTGATGTTAACGATCAATTCTGAGCCTCGTGAAACTATTCAGCCGGCAATGGTCTTCAACTGAAAAGCAATTTGATTCATATCCCAATGAAGACTTGTTTTTTGTCTGATAATTGATACGGCCGTGATTTCAAATTTGATTTTAATCTAGACCTATCTATATTGATTTTATAATTTTAAAAACCATAGACTCATTTTGAATATTGTTATGTTTTCCTTATATGAAGATATATGAAATTCATTCCCTTAAGTAATTATGTGTAATCCTACTTGCCTCAATAAATTATATATGAAATCGTCGAGTTTCTTGTGAAAGCTATAAAAGATTACCTATAGTTACGAAAACTGTCCTTTATAGGACATAAATAAGGAAGAATATAATTATAATTATCAGATGGTTTATTCATATATAAAAGCTTACTTTATTGGTAATATGTGTCAATTGGATATAACCCGAGAGCGACAAGTATAATAAAATTATAACGTATCTCGTAAATATAAAGAATAGTTGAGACAGAAAATCGCTCAGACAGATATTTTTGGGCCAAATTTTTGTATGCGTATATATAAAAAGTATTTGAATATTTATCACTGTTGTAATTTGATATAATTACTCTTTTAAAAATACGTTTAATTCCTTAATTACACCATCTATTATTTAAAATATTATGTTTAAATAAAAATGATGAAAAATAAGTTTATAAAAGAATAAAAATCTAAATGTCAATGGGATATATAGTTCCTATCATATTGGCAGCATTGCCCCGCTGAATTGTAAGCCTAACAATTTGTGTACCCCAATTGTCTAAGTGTACTGGAAAGAGCAAAATCCCATTCATTAGATTAACGCAACATCACCGATTCCAATCACGTGTCGCGGGTCATGCCATTAACATCACATAATAAAACTATTAATATAACCACCACAGTAACTTTTCCTTCTTTTGTATTCATTATTGGATAAATTATACATAGTCATACACTAATCTCGTTTAATGGATAGTTATAGTAATGTAGTTTTAGTCACTGTAATGCGGAAACAGACCCGTAAAAATAGGACAGGTTTCTTTAAAAAAAAGTTGAATCAGTGATAGGCGTAACCAAAGTCTTTTTTTCAATTTAGTTAGAGAAGAGGGTCGAGAGGGGTGCAGATATCTGCTTCCTTCATCGGCTCACAATAGATTGAGGGCTGCGCGCGGCGTATCACTCAAATAGATCGGCGCGCATTGAAAGGTCAACGTTTATTTTTAACTACGTTCATTTTTATTAACTATTTTGATTTAAAACTGAATTCGACGGTCGTGGTTCAAGAATTTATCACTGTTTTTATTTCCGAGTCGTTAAAAAAAACCAGTTAAAATTGTTCAATTGATAAAAAGATGGGAATGTTGGCAAATTTTTTGGGTGTTAAAAGTTGGGTGTGAAAAATTTTCCAACGAAATTTTAATTTGCAGTCCGTTTTTGGTTTTTTCGTGACCTAAAAATTTCTACTACTATTGCACGGTGAAGATGTGCGGAATATTAAATCTTAAGCGTTTAAAAAATTTCGCAGATAATAATTTAATCTGAAAAACAGACACAGTATTTACCGTTTTGGAAAAAAAAACAAAGAAATTCTTCTTTTCTGCGTGCTATAAAGTGTTATTTTCGTTGGTTAATTTCACTTTGCTGATTCCACATTTCACAGTCAGGGGAAAAACATGTCACTTCGATCTGACAATGAAAAACAGCCCTCGTGTCATTTGTCAACGTCAGCCACTCAGCGCGAGGCAAAACATAATTTCATAAAGACATACTTGTACTTGCTATATACCACACTGTAGCGTAGACTATAGCTGTCATCAACTTCTTATTCAATAAACGCAACCAGGAGGCAGAGTTCCAAAGAAACTTATGCTGATTAGCATAGCACTGCTGTAAATTTTACATCACATTTGTATATATACGAGTGGATATATTACAAAGACATAAATATTGCGTTTGAAATTTTAATTTAACTTCATGCCCAATCCTACTTTTATATTTCTTTCCTTTCTGCAATTTGTATTATATATAATATTATATTTTACTTTATCGCAATCACACATTAATGTTGTATATCTACTTTGATTCTTGTTTTCTATGTAACATTGTATATTTGTTTTATTAAAATTTTGTTCATTGTATCAATAGTTACTTCGCGGAAATCCGTGGATCATAATTGAATTTAATTAATTTTCAATCAACCGCCAACAAGGTGTATGATGGTATATACCTTCATGCAGTATAGACCGCCCTCCCTTCCACAAAAGAAACATGGAGAATTGATATATAAGCTACCATCACTATTGCAAACATTTGTAGAAATATAACACAGCAATATGTAAATGTGGTAGGGGGTGGTCTAGCCTACATGAAGATATATACCATCATACACCTTGTTTGCGGATTATTACAAATTAATTAAATTAATTTATTGCTCCATGCACTGCGTACTCTCTGCCTATCTATTTATTTAATTTATTGTTTTTTTTAAAAGTAATTTACTGATTGATTATTATTAAACAACATAATTTAAACATAAACATTACATTTACAATATAAAAAGAATATTTACATATTTATTGTTTAAATTTACAGAAAAAATAAATAACTTTACGAAACGCGGGAAAATACATATTAGAACCGTTTTAATGAAATTATTTAGTATATGTAACACGATACATGTTGTGTAACTATTAGCTTTTGTAGATACGATGTGGCTGTAGGTAAAATTATAAAAAGGTGCACAAACACCAAATGAGGGATGTAGAGCGAAACAGTAGAGAGCTTTGGTGAATATAAAGAAACGTGTAGGTTAAATGCAAATAGGCTTATATATACACATAAAGAGCTTCCCAGTTCATTTTCCATTCGCCACTGAGAACAAGAGCGAATTTGCAATTGTATAGTTGGAGGCAAGAGTAGAGTTCGCTTACTCAGCACCGAGAAAGGTTTGTAGGGGATCTTATATACGTTCAGTTTGAACGTGCTGTCCTTTATCTTTGTTATTTGCATTCCAATCTTTTGTTTCTTTTTAAATCAAATGCATATCAGTACTTTTTGTACTAAAAAAAGATGAAAGCTTTGTAATTATGCATTCAAAATGCTGGTTCTTCATGTAAGTAGGTTTTACAGCATAGGACATGTAGTGAAATATTCAATAAACTATGTGATAGGTTGCCGGTTCGTTCGATTGTTTAGCTGAAACAAAGCTATACGATATTTATGTTGAAATAGTTGCTGAGATCGGGGAATTTGTTAGAAATAGCTGGTTTTGGAAGAAGCACAAAGAGGACTGATAAATAATTCAAATGCTGCAATGCGGTCCCCAAGGAATCGACAAGGAATGTTCGTGTAGCTGGTGCTTGAGTTACGTAGGACATTACACCGCTCAAATCCGCACGATAATCCTTTAGGCATAACATGTAACGGGAATATAACACAGTCATATGTAACTATAGTAATTTAACAAAGAAATATACTATTACGAAATCATATAACTTGAAGCTATATATGTACATATACATACATACATATATACATATGCGACTACATAACTTAGTTGACTAACGTTACAAACAATTCGTGAAATAACCACAAGAACTTTTCATAGCGAGTTATAAAATTAACAGAGGTTGGATAATTAGTGTTTAGTTAACAAAAGTTACTACAAATATTCGTGAAACATTAATCACATTTAACGTAGTGACCTTTTGTGGTATACTGTATATATTAATGTTAAATTAAAAATAAATGTTAATATCACTATGTTTACATTGGCTAAATAAAAACAGTGTAACGAACGACGCGATAGGGCTATTAATTATGTAATCCAATTCGACCCTTATCTCAATCTGTATCGCGCAAATGATGTCAAGCGATAATTAATTAAGAAGTTGTAATCAGCCGCCATATAGTCTATTCTGTTATTTATATCCTTTGAAATTTATCTATGTAACAAAATATCAATTGTATTTAATCTTATGAAATGCTGTGTTACTCACATAACTGATGTTTAATAAAAAAATAAAAAAAACCAATTTATATAATTTAATTTCAGATTGAAACTCTCAAATTATTCATTTAATAAAAACAATATTCTTATTTATTATACATAAATCGAAAGCCCCTACCATAGACTACATATAAAACACGTCATAAGATCAAAAAACAGAACTTAATAAATATATAGGTGAAAAGAAAACATCTGACGATAATAGCACCGCGTAGCCTAGAAGTAGCCGAATAAAATAACACGTAAATATTAACATCGATTATAACGTTACGTAGACAATAATTGTTAATGTTAATGAGGGAACCGAAAAGGCTTCATTGAATATTTAAGCGAGGGCAGGCTGATCAGTATTCCTGTCGAATGCTATCAGTTTGGTAAGGGCGCTTCGAGTCTCACGGGCGATTCCCTAACCTAGTTACCTAACCGCATTTATATCGACCGACACAAATATTAGCGTAATTAGTTTGAATCACACGCTCTTTACCTGTAAACAAAATGGTCTTGTCTGCTAACAGTCATGACTATTTAACCGGCTGACCATTTGGAAAAATTGAGACAGAAATCAACAAAAAAGCAAACGTAACCTAATCTAAGATTTTTTACGGAGAAGTTTTACGGACTCTTAATTACTAATATTATGATCACTCAGTATGAACACTCTTACTCATTCTTTCATGATTCCCCTTCGTTCCCTTCGAGGATATTTTAAATCATATTGAACATTTTCCGGAACCCGATAAAGAAATTTAAGGTTTTAACAGATGGAAAAATCTTACACCATTGCCTGTCACCATTAAACTTCCTTTATTCATTTCGCAACTACTTCGATGGTACCCTATCAGACAAGGAGGCTGTGGGTTTTAAGGAAACCTAAATTAAATAACTATCGTTTGTTGATCACCCTCAGTAAAAGCCCTTAAGTCTATATAATAATGGTCATATGAATTTTGTAATGTTATGTGTATTAATTCATAATCAAAGTGAAATTATTATAAACGAAGTAAATTAATAATAATTCGTGTGATACGTCTCAATTATTTAGTTTCAACGAACAATTTGAAGACTCAACGGTATGAAACGCCAGCGAATTTGCTACGCTTTCATAATCTTAACAATTTGTGTTTCTCGCAAACGTATTTTATCATTTGTCCAAGGATTTAATTCGTGTTATTTATAATTCAGAGAAATTAATTTGACCGTAGATAGACGACACACATAATATATTATTTAGATCGCGTGTTATATGAATGAATAAAGACGAACCTCGATGGGTGAACGCAACTTGGAAATTGTAATGATTGTTATCCAACCGCTAACCTTGTCTAATCTTGTCGAAAACGTTTATTTCAATTTAGATCCTGTTTCATAATGCGGTCAATAACCCAATCACACAGACGAAGCAAATCCTACGATATATGTATTTATATGCTCCATTCCTCCCACTCGTTTATGCCTTGCAGTTAAATAAAAATAGTCACATAATTGAACCGAAATATAAATTCATATCTGAGTAAATTGGGAGTGCTTCGAGGGCTCAAATGTAGATGAAATCATTTCCATCATTTTCATTAATAGACCTGTCATTCGAGTTTAACTTTGAGGGATTTTAATATTTTTTTCCAAATAGACTTCACCCCTCGCCCGCGATGTCCTTGAACTCAATTTTATGTTCTTATTTGTTTTTGGCAGGTGATATTGTATAATGTATATATTTATGATGAGAATATACGTACATATTTCTTGCTAAATTTAAACTGCTATTTGAAGTGTAAATGAAAATTATCACTACATCGTGCACGTAACTCAACAGTGGCTATCGTATAGTTGTATCGCGATACGAGGCGACAGGCTGTGTTAATAAGCAGTGACTCGGATAAAACTAATTTACGATCAGCGTTCGCTACAAAGTTATTTGCTTTATATTTTAGTGAGTAAGTATTCCTAG
>DWQQ01000141.1:0-13709 GCA_018244775.1 Oxynetra roscius flavomaculata
TCTCGCCGCCCCTCCCCCCCCCGCCTACAAGTCGTGCTATGAAATGCAAGACATTCTGCCACACCAAACTTCATTTTCATTCTGAATATTTTACGCATACGTAATAATTAATAATAATAATTGATAAAAAAATTAAGTATGTTATTCTAAAATAATTTTCATTTTCATATATTATCTACACACGATGTTGCCACATAGCGTGAAGCAAAAATACTACCAATAGTGTAAAACATTTTAACAGACTTTTATAGTGTATATATACTGAAAAATAGACGTAAATCTTTCCATTTACTAAAATTTATTTTCTAAAATGGAAATTGATAAGATGGTAGTTTACAAACAGGATATAAACCGGACAAATCTTTAGACCATAAGCTGTAGCACTGTCTACTTTTCTTTTCGTGAACGTTCTGGAAATCTCCAACAGAAAAATTCAGCGTGGTTCTCACTTGAGTGCTACGAAATATCAGAAACATTATAGATGCTTATTATACAGGCGAATGATCCAATGTACCCTACTCGCGTACGCCTCCGTCTTCAATTTACAATAATCATTTACAACAAACATATCACAATATGTGAATAAATTATGAATGAATTTTAAAGGTCTCGTATGTAGGCAAACATTATTCGGCATCATATTATCAAATAAAAATAACCTATAACTAATTTATTCCACTAATGACCCTAAAATATTATATATTTAAAGGTGAAACTACTCTCAGTAAATAATAAAATTATTTGTTTACTCATAATACCTTCGTACAGGGTCTTTTATCAGTGGCAATTTAAGTGATACGGTCAAGCTCTGTTTCATCAAAGGACATTCAAACCTCATTGCGGGTGACAATGATATTAATCCCTCTGTTTGTTTAATTTTCTATAACAAACCAATTTACATTTGTGAAGTAAAACATTTTACTACTCGTAGAGGCAGAAAAAGATGTGTACATAAACATTTAAAAAAAACGGGACAATACTATAGAAACTGAACTTGGAACTGGATTGGTCATTACCTTCTCTCCTGTTATCTGTTTATTATCAATTAAGATATTCTCGCACCATTTCCATAGATTCTCATCGACAGCTCCGCGTCTTTCAAGACGTTCATTTAGTTCCTTCAAATTTCGTATTCGTTTCTGATGCTACAATACAAAATAATCAATTTATTAAGTGACAAAATATTTTGTGCAGGGATGCAATGACCCGTTCCTTCTCATTCTTTAATACCGATGCTGAATTATTACGATTACGATTACGATATTACGATTACGATAAACGGGTTAGTTAATGATGAAGGCCTGTAAAAAAAATTAAAATCGTACCGAAAATGCGTGGACTTTTCCCTTTAAAACTTTAACTTGCTTAGGAGCATGCTTATCGGTGTTGGGACGTAACAGACTTGCGCGAGTGTTTTTGAATCTAGAACATTGCGTGGTAGAAGCTAAATTGGATATTGCTACGAAAAGCTGGAATTCTGGTCGTGACAACAAACGCAGCTCTGAGTCATGTCGCATTACAATATCCTGGAATTTGTAACCAATTAGAATAAAAATATCAAAAATTATATCAAATAATAAAGTTGCCTTGATACTAAAAATAAAACGTTTATTAAAAACGCACAAAGTCACTAGAAAGTAAATGGAAATTAGGTACTTTTAATTTTTCCAACTCAACATTTATCTTCTGTCGGGCAGTTAATTCAAGACGTAGTTCATCCACCATATATGACCAATATTTGTTAACTCGTGCGCAATCAATTAACTGGGTCGCAGGAAGATAAATTAGAATCATTTTTCCGATCTCTGAAGGAAGTAATTGAATCTGTGAATAATTCGTTTCTCAGTTAACTAGTGTTTTAAGTGCTCTCTTAACAATTATGTTGATTGACAAAACTTAATTCAAATTAATCTAGGTACATTACAAAGGTATGTTAAGGAGATGGTTTGATAACGCATTATTATATTATACCTACAATGACTAATTTGATAAATAAATAAATAAATAACCGTCACGCCAGGTCCCTAGCGGGGGAGGGAGAGAACACGAAGTGCCAAACATTTCTGTCCTTGCAAACCTGACGTGTTTCGTGAACTCCTTTAATCAACACATTATCGAGAAATAAGTAAAATTGCAGTAAATATTATCAATAAATATATAACGTAGTTTAAATTAACATTATAAGTGATATTAATACACCAGTTTTTGAGAATATTCGTACATAATTTTAGGTGTTCTTATTATTTCTGAAGTAAGTTATGATTCGCGTAGTAGGAATATGTACAAAATATAGCTTGCTAGGATTATATGTATGAAGGAACAATAATTACTTGTAGGCACGTATGTATGTACCTATTGATGTTTTAACGTAATATAGAATAATAAATTTCAATCGAATCTTTGATAGTAAACGAATAAAAATATTTACAAAATCAACAGTTTCCATGGCCTCTGGCTTGACGCGATTAATCTTCCAAACTTTTTTCTTGCTACCATCACTGAACAACATCTCCAGTTCTTCTAACTTCATCCGATCTCGAATCGTTTTGAGATTAGCACTCCAAGCCGCCAAGGAGGCGTCCAACTGTTTAATAAATAATAATATTAATGTCCGAGATGCTAATGAACTCCGATATGTGACCCCTTATGATTCGTTAATATGGCTGTCCATATTACAAAGTTCCAGTTCACTTGCGGATCTTAGCTGTACATAAAACCCGTGGCTTATAAGCATGGTGTATGTATTTATGTAACTATGAAATCAGTATTAGCATCCCAACAGTGCAGTTCAGAGTTTTAGGATGAACATCGTTCTGACTGCAAATTGGTTGGTAATTGATTGAACATAAAATGTTTTTATGTCTTGAGAATAATTCTACTTTTTAACTAGCTAATAAACATAGATGGCTTGTCCTCTTTTTGCGCTTGACCAGTTTGAGACTTTCCCACGTCTACCGTCGGGCTTGTAGAAGCTTTTCTCAACGAACTTTGATCTTTTTTTACCTATTAAAAATCACTTTTAAATTTTCAAGATGTACGTACAAAGCGAACAGATTAATAATATTTATATTTAAAATGACACGAAGGCTTATTCTATAAGAACCAGCATGACGTAAACATTTGATAAATAAGCATAAAAAATCTTTCACAACGGTTACTAGATACGGTTTTGGGTCTGTTACCGGTTCAGGGGCAGGCTTGACTTTATCAGCTGCAGGTTCGCTAACTAAGTTGCATTCCTGTAAATCTGTCAATTGTGTTTCTAAATACATTTCGTATATTCCTTGTGCACTTTGCAATACCTCCCACATAATAGGCCCGCCGGAAATCCTTAATAGTTCCGATAAATATAGAGCTTGAGACTGCTGTAAATAAAAACACGGGCTTTATAAAATATTCACGGTAACGCACTCGTAGATAAATCATCAAACTTTTAGTGTGTATTTAACCTTCAAGTCATATTACTAATCGATTAAATCTAATTTACAGAACGTTTGTGACTGGGTCATTGCACTTTAGGTGAAAGAGACAGTCAAGTCAATTTGTGTGCATTTATAAATGAATACCTACGTTCGTTCATAATATAAATATTGCTATATCAAAATAATTTCGTACAATACATATATAAATTTAAGTAACTGAAAATAATATAATATTTTGTTAATTCTGATTAAATGAATACATAAAAATATATTTTCAAACATTTTTGTCCTGAATCTGGAAATGTTTGTATTAAAATTACTACTTACGATATATAATATATCCTAATACATACCGGTTCCAATGTTAAAAACCACATGCGATCATTCCTCATCGCTTCTCTGAGGGCAGACAGGGGCAAAGCTGTCCTGTTATTATCCATTGGTACTTGATCATAGCCACTCCATATACGCGACCTTGAAAATACATTTCAACATTTACAGCATAATACCTATCGGTGTTATTTCAAAGCAAAATATAACGAGGAAAATGCAATTAGGTACTAATCTTCAAAGTGATTTGAATGTAATATTTAAGACGATTGTAAATTATTTCACTAATGACCACATTTTTTTTTACTCGAATATATGACGTATTACAAAACCCAAGAGGTTCGAAAGATTCAAATTTGTGTTTAATTATTATTATTATCCTTTGGCAATTCAAAAGTACTACAAGTAAAATGATAATTTCCTTACTGACAAACTGATAAGACGGCATCTTTAGGTCGACAGTTCCATGTGGCTTTCAGCAATAAAGATGTAGCCCAAATGCTTTTTGTTTCAGCCAAAAGTGCTAGTACAAAGCGTTTTTTATTTGCCCATGATGTCCTGCTAAACCAGATCTTCGTGGTGAAAAGATGAGCACGAAATTCTTGGGATTCATCATAATAGTCTTTATTTTCTGTATAAAATATGTAATGTAGCAAAAGTTTAATTATACCCATGTTCACAATTTTATTAATGTTCTTGTAAAAATGTATTTAATAGAAACGTGAGATGAAAAATAGTAGTTAACATTAACATTTTAGAGATATATAGAGAGAAAAATACGTACAACTTGCAATTTTGAACAACAATCCCATAGATATAGGTACCTTTTATGGTGCACTTTTTTTAACACTGACGCGGTAATGCACAAGCAATGTGTGACAAATGCAATAACCGTTAGGTAATTTTACGAACACAACAAATTCCTTTAGGATAAAAAATTTGCCAGTAATTCTATATATCGCAAAACTAACCGAATTTCATATTTGATAAAATGAGATCATTGATTGCATGCAGTTTCTCTGTGAATTCAGCAAATGTCGTCATTTTGTATAGAGCAGCTTATATCATATGCCAATAGATACCAAAAAGCATAGTGTCATAATACATTTTTATTCGCTTATATTAGACATATATATATGTTGACAGTGTTATTGACATGACAAATAAATTCCAAATAAATTCTTGTACTAGTAAAAAAAAAACAATTCTAATATACATATATTGGAGAAGATAGAAAAAGTAACTTTAGTACGAAAGAAAATTAAAATTATACGTATGTAATTGGCAAAGATTTTCCTGACTAGCGCCAGTACAAGTTGGATCTTACAATAGTCATTTTCCGTTATGCAAGTACTCTACAAGACGTTCCAGTTACAAATTCCCGACTCTCCGTCAGTTAGAAGTTGCGATGACGCGAGTAGACACGCGAAGCTCACCCCGCGCGGTTCACGTTAAAGCAAAAAGCGCAAATTTCTGTCGATTCATCTCAGTGGTGGCCTTAGCTGTTTTACTGACTATAGCCTATTTTATCTATGAAAGACCTATTGATGCATTAGGTGATCCTTCCGATCAGTTTGTTATTAAGCACATTCCTAAAACATACACCAAATTAGAGAACGTAGATCCAGACGAGAGAGATGTTTTCCAAGGATTTCGTACCTCATTCTTACCACATGAAGAAATAGTGCTTGCTCGTAGAAGTACTTCCTCAAATCTGGAGATTTATAAGGACAATGTCACAAGCGATGTTCTGATATGGGATGATAATTCTGATAAACAAAACAAAAAGCCGACAAGAGTTAAACGTAAAAGTCGTTTAGCATTTGACTCTGAGGATTACGAGTGAGTTTTTATACGTTATTTTCCAGTAATTACGAAAATAATTTTTCAGACTTCTATGCACTAAGCTCGCCATTCGTCTCTTAAATGTAAATGTTTTAATGGTCAATAAAACTTAAATAAATCAATAAAAATAATATTAACTTGCTTTAAAACAATAAATCATACTCTTAACTCAATAATTCGTTAGCTATTAATCAAAATTTTCGTTTCTTCGTCCTTCATTACGTTTTTAGAGGCCTTCATATAAAATTGATATTTATTTACATAGTATAAGTCTGGAGAAGCCAAGTTCGCATAGACGCAATGAATATGAAGATGATGTGTATAAGAATAATGGCAGCCAAGTGCCCATTGAATATGACAATAACTCGAAGGAACAATATGAAGATAGTGAAAAATTAGAAACGTACGGTAATTTAAAATATTCAAGTTAAGACAAGATATATTAAAACTTTTTATTGTTGTTTTCATTACACATGATATATTTGCAATTACAACTTCATGTACCGATTAAGCGGAAAGATAAAATGCAAAGAATTTCAAATTTGGCGCTTTATTGTTACAACGCAACAGAATTTCATAAATTTTCAATACTCTTCTTTTGACCCCAATAGTGTAATTCATCCCGAGTTGTACGTAGACCGAGGTCCCCTAGATGATGTCATGGAACAGGTACGAAGGCAACCAGAGCTAGAAGAAGGAGAAATGGTATCAGCGGCGCATTTGTACAAACCAGCAAGATCTTATACAGGTGGGAAAATCCCTTATCAGATAACAGTAACCAAGTAACATTTAACTGTAAACAAGTTAGTGAATTATTTGATTGTTCTAGATTAATTGGTCGTTTAAACACCCAATAAGCTTCCACGATGTAGTTATTTCGTTTTCGTTTACTTTTGGTAAAATGTAATTTTGGGAGCTTAGATCGGCGAGATTAAGCTTCCAATGATATACTCCGAAATCACAAAACTTAATCTCTTAATTAAGTTATCTTAATCTCTACTCTTGCTAATCATACACCTTAAAATTTGAATATAACACTCATATGAGGTCTATACAAATATGACATGCTACTAATTTCGCCGGAATTCAAAATCTTAAGTGTTAATATGTGATAAATACAAGTAACAAAGAACAAAATACGAACTTCGTTAGAATGTAAACCAGATATCTTTGAAAATCCTTTAAGATAGAAATAAATAGGGTAATTAACCCATAATAACTCTATTTATAAATATATAGGAAGTTTACCACTCGTATGTTATTTACTAACTTCCCGATTTTGTAATTTATATGTTTAAACTTTACAAACATGATAGTATATTTATATATAGACGAATTTAAAGGATTAAATCCGTCTATATATAACTGTTGAACTATGTATCATGTCTAAAATATGTTTTGAAAAACACGTGCATAAAATAAAAAAATCTAATATACCTTATAATACAACAAAGAACAAAATATATTTATTTTCGCAGAGTTTGTTGGTTATTGTTATTACTGAAAATAATATATCAGACTGAATTACTGGGGTTTCAAAAAATTTATTAAGTTATCTAGGCCACCCAGGTGTACCAATAAAAAGAGCACACGATTTTTTTCTGCATTTGCGTATTAAACAGCTTATGTATCGCACTAGATCCTTTGCATCTATATTGCTTTTAATTTAAATTCACCTCACGTGCCCGTGTCAACTATGCATTAATAAGAGACAACGCATGTGTTTGTCATAGTTAATTGCAAAAAGTTTAATGAATTTTATAAATGTCAAATTTCTCAGTTTCATTATTTTTCTTTTTAAAAAGATATATTCTATCTCAAAATTGACATATAATTTGGGTTTTATGAACTTCTATTCTCCGACTAATATATAAGAAGCGATTATTTATGTAGGTCACGTGGACGCTATTGTAGTGCTATAGTAAATGGATAATAGAATAACTCTACAAAACGCATTATCCAATTGAGATTTGATCCGAAATAAGTCAAGTTCATGTGTTAACCGCTGCGAAAATTGTATATCTATTTATTGTAACGAAAAGTAAAAATGAGATTCTTTGCGTTATTTATAATATATTAAAGCATTATTTTAAATATTGTATGGTTTAAATATTTAGCTTTGACATTTAAAATAATAATATTGCATCCAATCAATGACTTTTATCTAGGTATCCATGCATTTTGGAAAGGAGAGGGAACTAAAGATACAATAAGGAACACTCAAGCTAATATAATGAAACAATATATGGACGCCGAAGCAGATCCTTGCCATGACTTTTACCAATATGCTTGTGGTAACTGGGCAGCTCTTAATCCAATCCCTGCAGACAAAGCTGGGTAAGCGATTTTTCTGCGCACTACTTAAGATTAGCTTACATTTTAATTATAATTTTTGTTACAGTTATGATACATTTGAAATACTCAGGGAAAGCTTGGACTTTGTATTAAAGAATCTATTAGAATTTAAAAGTACTGAAAATGTTACAAGTACATATCCAGGAGCAAATTTAGATACAACAAAATTTAGTCTGAGTGACATTCATGAATTAAAATGTATGGAAACTGATCAAAATAGTCATACGTTTTATAATCCATCTGACAGTAAACCTGCAAGTATAGAAAATAATAATGATAACTTACCAAAACGAACTGAAATCGTAAATCGCATTCGCCGTTTCATAGTCATGAAATCTAATCAATTACTTAATCCTGCTACTAAAACTAAAAATGTTATAAGCAAACAATTGTTAAAGGCCAAAAAAAATCGAAAACGAAGTGTTAAGCGATTAAGTAAATTTGTTGACCACAGTCATAAGGTAACTGCGGGAAGCGAAAATATAATTAATCAAAGACCATCAAATATGCAACCTAGTATAAAATATTTTAATAGATACAAAAGAAAAGATGATATTATAAAAAAGTTACCGGAAGATGAAACGAAAAGGAAGAAATATAAAAATATAAATAATTTGACAACTGAAGACGCGTCTTTGAAAGCTCGATATTTATTTAAATCTTGTATGAACTACGAAATATTAGAAAAACGTGGGCACCAGCCACTTCTAGACTTAATAGATTTGCTGGGCGGCTGGCCAATTTTAAATCCCGAATGGAAATCAGACCATTTTAACTGGCTTGAACTCATGGCAAAGTTAAGGCTCTACAACAATGATATCCTATTATCAGAATGGGTCGGCCCTGATATTAAGAACTCAGATGAATTTGTCATTCAATTTGATCAAACAAGTTTAGGTATTGATTTTCCTTATTAATCCCTGATTACTAAAAGATGCCTAATATTATTTTATTTATATAAAAATTCTATTTTAGGATTACCTACTAGAGATTATTATCTTCAGGATTCAAATAAAATTTATTTGGATGCATACAAAGATTATGTCATAAAAATTGCTACACTACTGGGTGGAAATCCAGAACATATTAAAACTAGCGCAGAAGACCTTATAGCTTTTGAAATAAAGTAAGTCGCGTTTCAATGATATTTTACACAATATTAACATTTTGAAAGAATTGTCCGGTTACAATACAATTTATAAATTTAGATTAGCGAAAATAACATCAGCCCCAGAAGATAGACGTAATGTATCTGAGCTATATCGACGAATGCCTTTGAAAAATTTAGAAGAACTGGTGCCTCAAATCATGTGGAGAAAATACTTGTGCATTGTAATGAATAGAAGTATAAATTCAGAGGAATCTGTTGTCTTATTCGCTCTTAATTATGTTCGGGTGAGTAATGTAATAAAATTATGCAGGCTGTATATTTTTCCCTTTCTTTTGTTTGCTGTTTCTTAGAATGTCAACGTTTTTTTCTCGAAATTTTTATCATCAACAGTTTTCCTTTAAAAAAACCCAGGAAAGGTGTATTTGCTACATAAAAAACTGTAATCGGTATTACACATGGTTAATATACAAATTACACCTGTACAATACAAAACAACTAGTGAAGCAAAGTTCCTTTCCTCCCACAGCATTTAGTTCAATTGATAGATGAGACGCATCCGAACACGTTGGCAAATTACCTGCTGTGGAGATTCGTCAGGCACCGAGTTAACAACCTCGACGACCGCTTCCAATCAGCGAGACAGCAGTCAGTTAATATATTATCGTGTTATATCTACTTCTTGTTATATTGTTGTTCGTCATTGTTTGAAAAGGTTACAGTTTGAAAAACATCATGGATTTCTTAGATTACCTATTAACATTGATTTATATTGAATCAGCTACATATATTGCGAATGTTAATACTCACGACTTTCAATAGAAAATGCCTCGAATCCATCTCGCTAAGCCCTGGCGACTCTCTTTGAAGGACTTAATAAATATACCAAATCAGTCATTCATCATCATTTTCAGATTTTACTTCGTCCTATTTGGGAGAGAACAAGCACCACCGAGATGGAAAAATTGCATATCCCAAGTTAACTCGAACATGGGCATGGCATTAGGTTCTATGTTCGTGAAGAAATACTTCGACGAAATCAGCAAGAATGATACGTTAAAAATGACGAGAGAAATTCAACAATCGTTTAGAGATTTACTCCACATGACTGACTGGATCGATGATGAGACAAAGCAGTTGGCGGCACATAAAGTGGATACGATGATGTTAAGAATTGGTTATCCAGATTTCATTATAAATAAAGAAGAATTGGATGAACGGTACAAGGAAGTGACCATCCACCCAGACAAATATTTTGAAAATATCCTGAACATACTTCAACATTTGACGAAAATGGAACAGTCTCGGTAAGATATTGCTTTTGAAGTTTTATTCTTACATAAATATGTTACGTTCATGTCCTTATTAGCTGATGCAGTTGTACTGTCTAAAACTCGACGTTACTGTTATTTATTAAGTACAACTTAATAAATGTCTGGTTTGTTTAATTAATAGATGCTATAATTAAAATTGAAAATATTAGTATTTATGGATTTCTAATTTTGATTATATTTTGTGTTACACTAATTGAGCAAGCCAAAACCAATTCTTTATTTTTCCAGTATTGGTCAACCAGTAAATAAATCACTATGGAATACTGCGCCAGCAGTAGTAAACGCATATTACAGCCGAAACAAGAACCAAATAATGTTTCCAGCTGGTATTTTACAACCGCCGTTCTACCATCGACATTTTCCTAGATCCCTTAATTATGGAGGCATTGGAGTTGTTATTGGTGGGTATGTAAGAATATGAGAAATAGTGGCTATAGTCGATCGATACTATAATATAGTTGATTTCAGTAAACTTGTAAAAGGTAATGAAGTATTTATGTAACGGGTTTTTTATCTGCAGTTCATAAATCCTACACTAGCAGATAAATGATTCAGGAGTTCTCGTTTACAAATCATTATTTTGCTATCTTCTATTGAATAAATTATCTATTCTATGCTTTCTAATTTGAGTAAATGTCTCGTCGCGCCTTCTTACATAGCCATAGGAACGTAGGACATTATTGGATTGAACAAAATATTTCCTATAAAGGTCATGAAATTACCCACGGCTTCGATGATAAGGGTCGCCTTTTCGACTGTGAAGGCAATCTTCATCGATGGTGGTCGGACTCAGCCATTGAAGCGTTTCACAGTCACGCTCAATGCCTAATAGATCAGTACGGACAATATGTTGTGCCAGAGGTCAATATGAAACTCGATGGAATAAATACGCAAGTAAGTTTGGATTTCAATATAATTACTAATAGTTTATTGTTCAATTATATAACTAATATAATTTTCAGTAAGTGACTTCTTGAATTTATACTTCTAATTACGTTTATTTAAAAAAATCAATCAACCAAAATTGATAACAAAGTAAAAACACTTCAGTTAAATCGAATGAAAATTTTAAGACTAAAAGCAGTCAAGTACTTAATACTGATTGCATGGTGTTCTCGTTTCCTCGAAGACCTATTCCATGTAGATCAGCTTTTAAAACGCTTCACCATAATTGCCTCAGCGTAAATAAAAAATATTTAGCATTAATATCAATATTCTAAGCGTACTTACGCCTAGAATAAAATCGTCCCTTGGTTAACTACTAGAAACATTGCTATATGTTTGTATCGTTTATGTTTCTCATATCAGGGAGAGAACATTGCTGACAATGGCGGCGTAAAACAAGCATTCCACGCGTATCTCAACTGGCTTCAACACCATGACGTATCTGACGAAACCCTCCCCGGCCTCAACCATACGCACACTCAGCTGTTCTTCCTCAATTTCGCACAGGTTCCCTCTTGTATAATTAGAATCCAATGTAAATTAAAAATTTTATGATGTATTTCATTACCATTTGTGGTCTTAAGTTATTGGTCTTACGATAATTGTGTAATCAAGCCGAGTGAAACTAAGCAACCAAAGGGAGAAAAAGTCACATTTTTGATTGAAACGGATCATAAATATCTAAGAACTATAATGATTTCTTGAAAATTTTATATACCTTCTCTTTTTGGAGTCTTTATGTTACGCTTTTTCTGATTAAGAATGTGAATATTTAGACATCTTATCTTCTTTTCGTAGCATTAGAACGACAGCAAATATTTCGCATATTCCGCAGGTGTGGTGCGGTGCGATGCGCCCTGAAGCAATGCGTAACAAACTGAAGACGGCAGTTCATTCCCCCGGACGTTTCCGTGTTATCGGCACACTGTCAAATTCTCAGGAATTCGCCCGGGAGTTTCATTGTCCGCCTGGATCTCCCATGAATCCTGTTCATAAATGTACGGTTTGGTAGCAAATCCGGAAGGATAACTACCACTATATTGATTCAACATTGAATACTAATATGGTATTTTTATTTTGCTATAGTAATATTATTTTGGGATAACTCACATCCAGCTATGTAATCCCAAACTATAGTAAGACCCTAAGCGTAAGTTTAGGTGGTAATAATGTAATATTCTTTTATTTTGAGACAAGACACTAGAAGACAACAGTTTTGGCGTTACTCGTTAAAAAGTTCAACGATAGATTTTAGAACAAGCTTGAAATTTATTCAGGTTTTTTGATGTTAAGTGATGAAATGACAATATGTGACGAAGAACCTTACGATGCTTTAGAAGGTTGAATAAAACGTACTAAAAGGAAGTACTAAATGGAGGCGATGGGATTAACGACGCGTGACATTAATTATACAATGGCATCTGATAATTACTTGCAGTGCAATAATCTACGTCATTCATCTTTTATTAACTATTTATTTTCTTAGAGAATTATATTTAATAATTGTTTGTAATTATAAACTCATAATAAAACTATATATTATGAAGATTATTTTTATGTCGTTCCTAGTGAATGCCGCGGAACATGGCGGTAGCCGTCATTGGAATGTTTTTGTAATGTTAAGTTTTTACTGTAAATAAAACACATTTGGTATATTTTTTATTTTATTTTCTCCTGGCGATAATTTTTGAGATGTCATTCATACACAATTAATTAATCAATTTCATGTGGTACATATTTTATGTAGGTGCTTTAAAAATATTTATTACAACTTGGTGCCTGAAAATTTTGTCCCTTACCTCTGCAAATATACATCGCATTACATAACTTAGACAATCATTTTTACTATTATTTATTAGCATGTGGATTTCCATCACTGCACATAACAAGCCACTTTTGTACAGCCAAGCAAATGATATTATAACTTTATTATTTTCACTTTTGTTCTTTTTTTTAACTACAATATTTTACAACGTATATACTCATAGGTAAAGATAAACTAATTGTCAGTTTTTGGTACTGGTCTTAAATTCTAATTAATATAAAATGACCATGGGTAGGACGACACACACTGCGTGGATCGATGACAGCGCGAAGCGGTGATAACTTTGGGTTCTATCAATTAATGTGAGCTTCAAACGTATATCCTACGCCGCTTCTAGAGGCCTACTAACTTATAGGTAATAGCGAACTTATAAATTCATTAAAGCAATCTTTATTAATGTTACCAAACAAAAAAAGGACATTAATAATAAAATAATATATCTCGGTAAAATATATATATATATATTATCGAAATTATATATATATATTAGTAAAATTTTACTAATATATATAATTTCGTACTTCAACACTCTGCACATCATCATT
>DWQQ01000142.1:0-13776 GCA_018244775.1 Oxynetra roscius flavomaculata
TTGCAAGGACAGAGATGTGTGGCACTCCGTGCTCTCTGCCTACCCCGCTAGGGACTTGGCGTGACGGTTATTTATTTTATTTATTTATTTAAATTATATATATAATTCAAAGTTATATCTAATCATCCTATCTCTATGGTTGTTAAATATACCTTATATAACTCTGATTATATAACTATAAGTATTATTTTATAACTCCAAAAGTTTCTACATATGAACCTAAAGTTCCTAAGACGTGCAACGGGAAATGTTCCCTTTATCTTACATCATTCAGATTCCGAAGCACCTGTGTTTTCCGCCCGGCCGCGCTGCATACCGGAGTTTCCAGGATTTATTTCGATTACATTATAATTTATTGTGGCTGGTAAGCATTTAAATGTCTTTATGTAATTCCAAATTTAATAGTAACGAAAACGCGTTGGAAACGCTAATAAAATATTTTATTTTTTTTATTTGGAATGGTCTAATCTCAAACTAACTTCACCTGTGAAAGCATTACCTCTGTACATATTTAGTCCGTTAAAAAGTAGTACGGTCATTCTTAATTTCTTATTTCAAGGGTATAATAGATAGGCTCGTTATGAGGTTGGCGTCATCAAATTTTTTTTTAAGTATAATCGAATCATTAATTTATTCATCATAAATAGAAAATTTATTTATCCCAAGAACAAAGCATATCAAAAAAGTAATACATATGTGGTCTATATTTGATCGATTGTATATTGTCCGTTTTAAAATTTCTCTTACATGAAACTCTCAACTGTAACTTGTTTTTTTTTCATCATATTCAACTGTCGGAACGTTAATAAAACATAGCAAGTGACTTATTTTGAGCCGTAGTGACGTCAAGCACAGAAAAAACTCACCTTTGTTGCGCGAAAGCTTTAGAAACTCTTTTTCTAAACTCAAAATACAAATAATATTAGTGAAACGTTTGTATTCATAACAATGTTACGAACAAAAGCGCACGAGAAAAACTGATAGGAACGATTGATGTTCGGAGGAAAAATTGTATCGTTCGAGAGGCGAATATAAGTGTATTGTTTCATCCTGCGCACATGTACGGGGATTATCATCAATCACCAACTGCAAATTGCACATGGCCTTTCAGAATGCACGCTTGCTGTACGTGCGCCACCGGTCAGGATTAGGTGGCATTAGTTGAATCGAATTCCGTGCTAAGCGCTCTGCGGTGCTATGCGTTACTCTCAAGCCTGTGGATCCTGTAACTGCAATCGAATTGCCCTCACGGAGCCGCTTAAGGCGTGAATTAATAAGTTTAGCATTATCGACAGTTGGCTTTCCTGTTTTATCAGCTGTTTCATTGCCATATAGAACGTATTTAATCATCAAATTGGACGATCTTTCGAATTAAACGTGATGAAAACGTGATGCTTCTATCTGTGTCGTGCTAGATCATAAATTTCGTGGATTTTTTAAACATGAAACGAAATATCACAATAGAACGCAGAGAAACATGGAACCTTTTACCCAGAGTTTACACGCGAAAGTATTCACTATTCACATGCGTAAGTATTGTTTATTAGCATTAATCGTATACACGAAGAGTCACAGATTTTTAGATGTTTATTGCAGTTGTTTTTGATTAGTTGACTATCTAGAAAAATAGCCGACCGTATTCCAGCAAAATTTTCTAAAGAATTCTATTCAAAGTGAGATTGACTCTCTTAACGTGATGTTCATTGTCATTGAATTGGCTTAAAATAGACTAAAACCCTTGAATGTAATATTTGGACAACCTCAATATATTGTGCAGTATTTACATGGTTACTACATGCGACGAAATTCTACCCACATTAATAATTGTATAAATTCTCGAATGTTCAACGTGAAACCAGTATAAGTTAATTAGTTTATCGTTAGCCATAGACGAAATTGAATTCGTTTTAATTTAAGTTAGCCGATTCGCGCTTCCTGTTCGAATCTTGTTAAGGATTTGCAAGGGCGTGCTCGGTGGCGAAGCTATAGCAGAGCACATAACCATTAGAAAGGACACAACGTTATGCAAGCGGACATATATTAAAATGTTACTTCCCCTTATAATTAAATGTTTGCTTTTTTCAGAGTGTGCTAAATTTCTAGCTCGTGCATTTTGACATTTGCTATTGTAGTTATTTTAGAAAGTTAGTCAAAACTTTCCAAAGGTTACAAAAGTTCGAAAGTTATAAGAAAATAATCTCGCAGTTTATTTTAAAATGGTGAATAATAGCATGGAGTGTAGAACCGGCTGTAACTAGAAACGAGTCATTGTAATTGACAAGAGAATAAATCTGAATGAAAATGTACGTTTTTATTATCACGATTCTCTCAAATTATTGCACACGAACTTATAAAGGCACTTGTACAATGTAACGTATCAACGAATAAAGTTTTACTGACTAACTGATAAGTAAGAGGAATAATTCAAAAAGAGATTACAGAATTTGATTGCAAGTTGCTGAAAAGAATTAAAAATATGTATGTACATAAGCAAGTATGTCAACAAGTTTGTGTTGTAATGTGATATTAACTTTATATAGGTGGCATAAGGTTCACTTCCCTTTCCGAACGTACACGCTCTTGATTGACCCGGAAGTTTCTGGAATATCCATTATGTTGGATAGTAACCAAACCCCTCTAGTCAGGTACCTATAGGCGATAGGATTGCAAGACGATTCATTCAGTCGACACGCGAAACAGGCTTAGATCAACTGTGGTAACCAAGAAGCGAAATCAACTTTTTATATTTTAGTGTGCAATTTGTAATTATGCCATCCAATTTTTCCCAGTACTTCATACCTTATAACATAAAAGAAACAATAATAGTGTTTCACACCCGCAAATATAATATTACCTGAACGCGCGTATCAAATGAAAGTTATTTTATGAGTAAGTGTCGCCACAACATGAATATTATACACAATTAGTTACGTGGTAATAAGCAAAACGAGCCCTTAAAATGGTGTGAGATAAGCGATTTACATTTATAGTCCATAAAACAACAATATCAGCTCTATTAAATATTCTGACTAATCATTTGATTGGAAATCTTTACCACAAGAGTCAACTAAACATATTTATAAATCAATATTTGGAAATTTCTCCACACACAGCTATCAAAACTCCAACTAAACAGAGTATGAGCTATAGTGACCAAAAAGTTGATACACATAGATAAATATGTATATATATGCACTTATATGAAATCTTTTTTTTTCTTTTATACCCAGACACACAACAAACACTAATGCTTAGCACACAAATTTCTGTACCCAATGGAAATTAATCTCACAAGTCTCGGATTAGCAGCCCGAGTCGCTTGCTATTAGAACAAGGGACCAGTAATACAGAATATGTATTGTAAATGTATTGTTTATGATTGAGTTGTATATTCCCGAATATTAATACATCTTCAATGTTATTGCTACGAACTGGACTCCTTCGTGTAATTCAAAACACGTGTTTATAGCCATTATTGTCGTAACAACATGTTAATATTTGTAATAATATGTACGGTATGATCGTGCCGAACCAATTTGGTGGCATGAATATATGATACGTATATCGTCATAAAAAAAATACTCCATAATTATGTTTAATAGTACAAAAATATTACAATATTTTCATGTACGCAAGTGGATATAATACTTTTAGATATGTTTATGTAAAACATACTATTTAACAGTAACATTATTATTTATGTTATTAAAATATGTTGAATTCTAATGAAAAGGGATCGAATGCAAATAGTAAAATCAAACATGGTAAACGCAAGAATATGTTAAATTGAAGACAGAAAAATCATTGGACCTAATTGACGCGAGGGCGATCACTTGTGGTTGCTGCCAGCTTGTTTCCTACTTCATTCATAGAAAACTTTGATATAAGGGAGCCAAAAAAAAATTTGAACTAATTATAGTGACATTGAAAACACGCCGTTTGGCCTCACTACGTACATACATACGTATGTACATGCCTTTGGGTCGATACGACCAATGGACGTCGTTTGAGTGATCGCGGCTAACTTACACAACATAATATAATCTAAACAACATAATATATTCTAAACAACAGAATATATTCACATTCTAAAATACGCTAAATCATGCTTCATAAAAAGAAAATATTTAGAAGATTTAAAAGAACAATCAATTGGGACTCAGTGTAATAAAAAGAAATGAAATCTGTATTTTGTCCATTTCACTTATTTTAGTAGATCCAGCTATACTTATAATTAATATTTCACTTACATCAGAATTGTTTTACATTTATTGCATATGCCCCTTCCACATGTTACTCGCTCTACGTTTAAGGCTCTGCGAGTATACATTTTATGTATTTCAACGGTTCCTCCCCTTTTGCGCTCACTAGGATGGTACTGTTGCCAATAAATAACTTTGTAGGTGCATATCATTTGCGATACGTTTAAGAAATGTAGCCAAATGTTACAGATATTTGAAAGATAATCGTTTTTTGTTGGTTCAATGAGAGAGCTGCTGGAATAATTATGTGTGAAAAATACCAAGATCTATTAAAAAGTAAAATTATTTATTCGAAGTAGGATGTAATATTTCAGTATAGTTACATAATTTAGCCATACGTGAAGGTCAAATCTCATTGCTCTGAATATAGTATTTGTATTCTAAAAATTACAATGCTAAACATATAATAAGATTAAAGAGTTATATTTGTCAATTTGATAATATAAGTACTTGACCTACGCGTGATTTTGCCATCAATCAGAATAATAGTTTGCTGACATAAGCGAGACGTTACATTGCCTATGAATATAAAAATATACGTGCGAAAGACGTAAATAAAATTTGTTTTTACAATTACTTTTGAAAACACTATAAACGGCCGTCGCTTTGGAGCATGTTTTCAAAGTATATTTACAAACTGAAATACTCTTACGTGTTAAGTAAACAGCAATTAATTATGTCACTGTAGAGCTTTAATTGCATATTGCAATAAGTTATGTCATTAGAAAGCTTCTACACTCATTAAATTAACATAAGTAAAATCTATCAATAACTAACATTACCATTTGTGAAGACAAAGTTTAGATTAATTACGCAAAGCATGCAACAAGGACAATATAATGTTACATAACGTCATTATGTTATATAAAATTATACGGTTTCACTTTCGTAAGATTTTACCACCTTTATAGGTACATACTTAATGATTGATCTTGCACAGTAACACTTTAAGGACAACGTAATGTTCATTCACGAATTATATATTTACGTTAATAAATAATAAAACTTAGAGTAAAATATTGAACTGACGAAACTAATTTATATAACCTTCTGTTAAAACATCGCAAGCGTTAAAATCTTCTCATTAATTGGTGTTGAAGTAAAAATAAATTGTTTACTATTTTCGAGTTACTGTGAAATGTCTTAGTACTAAAATACTTCATGAATTAAATTGTATTATTTCGTTAATTACGAGTACATTTGAATATCATAAAAAACTAATGAAAAAGAAGTTGCCAATTATTGCCTAGATGATACTTATAAAGGTATTACATAGCAAAACGTCCCTAAATACATTTCATGACCATTTTATATCCGAGTTTACTTTAAGTACTCCAAATAATCTGAACTGGGAACACTCAGATAAATTTGGCACAAAGTACACAAACTATTCGGCCTCTTAAGTCCGGAGCTGTAGAGCTATTTGCAAGTGCAACATGCATGCCGTCGTAACATGTAAGCGTATATTGGTGACCCCTTCTAAATTCCGCTTAATTGCATAACAAATTTCAATTATATACGAGTACATTTCTGTGCCCACTGAAGCACTCAATGAGTATATTGAAATAACCTTTTTATGTTCAGTTCTCAGTTTTATCATACATCTGATGACATTATCTTGAGTGGGCATTATCTGAATTACAGTTAAACAAGTTGAAGCACTCCTCTCACTGCCACAGTTGCTGATTCCAACAAATCCGTCAAGTAATACTGGATGTGTTCAGCACTTTAATCGGTGACTGTTCGTGGGTTTTTTGCGAGCATGCTTTACGACTCACGTTGAACGGTCGAATCGAGGTTTTATTCTTGTTCGAATATGGCGTTAGTATATATCTACTCTAAAGCTGTAGGGAGAGCTAAAGAGTCTCAAAGACAATATGCATGTTTTCATGCAATTCAAATAATGACGCTAACGCTTGTTCAATATAAGATGATGGATACTTCTTTGGTGCCGGTACTTATTTGTTTATAATATATATTTACTTTCAATAATTATTTTAAACTGATAATAATTGAAAGTATTTAATGTAAGGTTTTTGAATCAATATCGTTCAGTCTGTTAAACTTTAAGACAAAGATATTTGTGTGAATAAATCGCATAGTTATATTTACAGTGACTGTGGACAGAAGATCTCTCCTCGAACTTTGTTAAAAGCCCGTAACCCTATTTGAATGTCCATGTAACATTTGATTGAAAATAGAATGCACTGCCCTTTAATTTCATACAAAGTCTATTCGTTTTATACGAAGTAGTCGGTAACATTTATTGACAATTGCAATTTATACGCAAAACGTAATGGAACATTTGTTTGGACTTGGTTGTGAAACGCGTAAATGTTAACTTTATGAATACTCGTTATTAATAATATATTCATAAACAAACAATGTGTTCTTGTATAAAGCTATCGCTTAAAAGATAATTTTAGAATCAATAGACATTTATCCGTTTCCCTGCTATGAATGTCTACACGTTTATGCATATTATTATTATTGTGTAGAAAATTATTTTCGTCTCTGGTTAGCCGCTTATCGCTTTCTGGAGAGCTGATATATCCATGACCGTATCTACAACATGCCTAGCAAACAATCCCTCGTTCCGTCTGTCACCGTCCACAACCTAACAACACTCGACACTCCGATATATATAGCTAATTACTATTCTACACAATTTATTATATGTATATTAAGTTTTGCCATAACACTTGTATTAATAATCTATGAAATATCATGATATTTCAAACTTATAACTAACTTTTGTATTCAATTGATATATCTAATATTGTGAACACAATAGAAATATATTTCTATAATAAAAGGTGTTGTTTATATATAATATTATTATTTAGCAAAGACGTAATTAATGTGTTTGAAATAGTACATTCTAGCGGTTATAAGCCTCGTTATGGCCAATGCGCCTGCGAAAAACGTTGGCTATAATTAAATCATCATAATGAATATTAAAAGTCCAATTAGTAGCGGTTCCTCGGATTATTTTCTTGTTCCTAATACGTTCGATTGCGTGTCGTTTATGAGTACAATATAAGGGACATATATCCATCATTTTGATATTGCCTCACAGTTTTTTTAACATAAGTAACTTATATAGATACCAAATGATGTTTTCGAACTGAATGCTCAATTCAGAACTGAACAGAACTGAACTGAATGCTCATGAACCGAACTCTTTAGTGCTCATTATCCAACGTGTATGCAATTAATTGGACATTGCTATCGTTTAAAAACATCGCCTACGAAATGTATTAATATTAGTTCATTTCTTGAGAATTATGTAAGCTCGCTTCTTCGATATTATCGATATTGTTATGATTTTTCCATTCATATATTCATCATTAAACTTATATGCGATATCACCGTTCTCTGTAAAAATGAGACTTGAAAACATAATCACATTTTTAGGCCACTAAACCGATAACAACAACTCTTGATCCTTAAATGAACTGATTACAAAAGACCAGACGACTTTTTAATACCTTTACAAAAGAAAAAAGTATAGTTGATGAAACATTGAAGTAAGGAGTTTAGGGCGTGACGGTGGACGGAGGTCTTCGCATTGAATCAGACCATTTCTTGGTCATCAGCCGAATGAAGTCTCTTCATACGAAGATGACATAGTCTTACGGAAAACTCTCATACTGCGAGTAAAAAAAGGGTATAATTTAAAAACAGATAAAAAATAGACTTGAGGACTTAAGCAAAGTATGTGATATTGAAGAAGTACGAAATGTGATGAAAAAAGAATTTGTTGATGAATGTTTCTGGGATTTTAAGAAGCAGAAAATTATTTTGTTAAAAATGAATGGTGGCGAAAACGAAACGAATGGACTAGATCGCTAAGCGGAACAAGATTTGTTTTATAAATGAATTAGCAGCAGAAAAGAAAGAGAAATACACACATGTTGTTCCTGAACAGCTCAATTTTATAGCATATTTTGCAAATTAAGATGTCCTGTTATACATAAGTAGAGATAGTTTTCATTAAAGTTACGAAAAATTTACACTCTCTGTCTATCAACGCATATGTAGAAATAACAATGCATAATTGAAACGTTTGTTTTTCCTTCCTTTCCTTTGTTTTTCCTTCTGCATGCCTGTTCATTATTTATTCGGACTAAACTCCGAAGCGGCTGAATCAATTTGGCCGGAACGCTCTTTAGTAAGACGAGATTTTTGCAGAAAGTAATTTAGATCAAGTTTCAAGAGAGAGGCGATCAAGAACGTAATTGAACACACTTATGTCTATTTATAAATATCAAATACCAACGAAATTGCCCGTAATATATAGTTAATTTAATAAATAATTTGAAATAAGTTAATATATTTGTTATTATACATTATTCACCTAACATCACATATAATATTTAGTTATTTATTTAAATAATTATTTATGTAATAACTAACTAACTATATCAAATGAGAAATGATGCAACGTCTTGGTGATCATTTACAACGATATTACTTCAGAGATAAAGTCTTCAAGTTATGAAATATGTATATCTTATCTATAGTGAGAAACATTACTATGATAAGTGAAATAATTAATGATTTTGTATATAAAATATAAATTTGTATTTAAAATGACATCAGACTGACTGTAATGTAATGTATTTGTAATACATTCGTGTGGCAAATTTTGAATATCTTATCGGATGACAATAATCTTTATATCTTGTTTCCTTTATATCGGCTTCTTTTATCTGGAGTCCTTGATTTCAGAAAGTCATAAATATTTTAATACTTATAGTATTATTTGATATTTCTTTAGGTATTTAGAGGTCTGGTGATCGTTTTCTACAGCATATTATTATAAACATTTTCATTTGAAGTTTATTGGTATGAAGGGCCATACATATATAACATACGCATAAATAAAGTTGGATGTTGATAATCGAATCACATACAGTACTACTATAAGTTCTGAGGTTTCTTGTAACTGACAAGAGGTTATTGTCTTGTATTTACAAGCAGGTGTATGTAGGCTTCTGCTAGGCTATTAATATTGGAAATTCCGTAGGTGTACAAAAATAGATTAAAATGATCGCAGTTCTACTTTACTAGCTTACGTAGGTCAAATGAATTAATTAATGTATTAACAATAAATTTCCACAAAGCAACATTTGATACAACTAACCATGTTTAGGAAGTTGAATTTCTTTCCATAAAAAGATTCGGCTATATTTTGAAAATATTGTACATAAAAGAGTATATAGTAAGTATAATTTTTTGACATACAATTGAGATCTACTATCGTCTATCACTAGCACCTACCTACACTTGGAGCAAAATTGATGTTCTGTTGGCTATAAAATAGCAGTGGTAACAAAGCATGTTAGTATGGAATACTGATCCCGGCCGATAGCAGGCCGGTTGACAGCTGTATCATGTAAAAGCAAAAAGTGATGTCGCTACGGCGCCGCCGGTTCGTGGCTATCCAAACGACTTTAGACTACTGGAATGAGCGTTTGAACTTAGTCGCTTACATTTCGCTTAGGGCGAACTGACTGATCTGCAACAGACTTAGTTGGAGGCAATTAATAAACATATATGCGCGAATACTTTTACGGAAACATCGCGAGCGCAAACACGTCACCTAAAGGTTTCATTGTTTTCAGTCTTGCGTTAGGGTGTTATGTATTGTATTAAGTATTGTATTAAGTACTGTATTGTATTAAGAACGTTCAATATTCAAGTGTTCGAAAGTTGAATTTAATTATTTTATGCCTAAACCAATGTTTGTAACCTAAGTAATGGTTTTGGTGAAAAAAAATTGAAAAGCACATTCTTTTTTCTCAAATAATTTCATTAAAGGTCGCCTGAAATGGATCGCTTCTTTAACAATGACACTTTCTTTTGCGCCTCTAACATTTAATATTTATATGGTGTACGAATAAAGAGTATAAATAAATATATTACTTTCATATTTTAAATATTTAATTGTGTACCTTGTGATAATAATAAGGGCTTTGAGTTATTAACATTTTACATATATGCTAAGAAATATGTAAAGATTTCTATGATATGCTAACGGAAGGAGAATATAAATTTGTATTGAAATATGTTACGGGACTTTTCGTTCATGCGATTCGTCATTGAAATAAATTCGCCTTCGATTCTGCTCGATTGTACGCATATCACATTCACTGTGTCCTCTTTCAATTGATAATCAGCAGTGTTAACTTACGATTTCAATTGCTAACGATATACATATTTCTGTATAAGTGAACGTGTTGCTTTAACAAAGCCACCCATTTATCAGCTTGCTTAATTCACTTTTTTTGGGACATGGGTGGTGATTCTGTATATTATGTTTATAAATACCACATATACGTATATAGGAGGTTTTTACAGATTCTTAATTCATAAGTATTAAATTGTAGAATCGTAAATAAATTTGCAATTAAAAAATAAAGTTTAAACGTGAAAATCAAACGAGGCATATATACTAAAAAATATTAAGTATTAGTAAAACTACAGAATTTATGTGGGTAGAACTTTAATAACAAATAATCTCAACCCTGACCGAGCCTATTACCCTGTATAGGTATGTATGTATAGGCTTAAGCACACAACATTCTAGTAACGCTAGCAATTAGTAAAGATTTCTTATTACATGCTCTTGGTTTTTTTTTATGCGTTTGATTTATAAATGACTGCTCTTACGGCGTCGAATGATCTTGTATGTCTACTTTTTGCGTTGTGGTTGGCAGATGGCATAACTAAATTTACCTACAATTACTGGTTGTTGTTAATTCCATGCATGCATGCGGTTTTTCGTAAGCTTTCAAAGCCATTGTTATTATCAATTTATGAGATCTTACAATATAATCACTGCGCCTATAATCTTATATTGAATTATTGTTACTTAAAATTAAACATAAACATTTTGTTATACACGCATAAGTACACATGTATGTATAATAATATTATGTGATATATATGTATAGATAGAAATTGATTACAAATTAGTATCTTTGTAATATTTATCAGGTCATTTATTAGGTTGTATCCTTATGCAACGTAAGAAATGAGCTGACAAATATTACATTTTCATCCTTATGAGCGACATAGCTGCCAGCACCGACAACTGCAGACAGACTTCGTCGACACGTCATCATCTCATCTCGAATAATATCGTAAATAACGAGCGCACAGACTAGTCACGGCCTTACTCGTGTAATCGAATTATACTTATATCTACATAACGCTTTTATCATCGATCGTGTCAAATATAGTCTATAAAATGTCATGATATATTTTACGTGGCCCTAATATGTACTTCAGAATGTTATACTATTAACCGAGTACTATTATGTAGTAGTGTAGTAGGCAACTACATTTTGATTTCTGTCACTAAAATGTTGAGAAAGGTGTCAAACTTTCGCCTTAAATTTGTCATTTAGTTCTGTATCGAAAATCGAGATACGCCTTACGTAATACGTTCGGTAATCAAAATTGTCATTTCGTATATAAATACTAATATTACCAGCCGACAGGTAGTCACCACATAATTACTAGGAACATAATGGCCGATGCCAGTTGAAACCTCCTAATGGCGATGTTGTACGCACTAATTCCCTATTTCATTTACTCAGTAGATATTTTGAGGTACATTAAAACTGTAGATATTAAAATGGCTTACTTGTATATCGAATAATAAATAACGTAATGTTTCCTAATTACACGTTTGAGACAGAAGTTGGTGACACGTTTCCGACGATGTGTCTAGTACTTCTGATACTGTCGATAAGTAGACACCGAAATATGAGCATATGTATACATAATATTATTATAGTGTTCTCACGTGTCTGGGCTGTGAGACTTATATTTTTGAATGCCTTAAATTTATATTAATATGTTGAGCGGTGATGAACAGTTACGCATCAAACACAAAAATAACCATCTTTTGATTGCACTTCACTATAATAGTAAATGTAACAACACTAAACGGTTCGTGACGGAAGCCTCGGCCATTTTTAATGACTTGAAAAACGTCTGGCTCAGTTTCAAATTACATATTTGTTGCTTTGTCATTATGTCGCCATTATTGCAAGATATAAATATAGAAACAAGACGTTAAAAATGCATTTATAGGTTCTTGGAAAAACAAGACAGATACTTACATTACAATGGTTGATAAAGTTAAAAATCATTGTACGAACGGTATCGAAGATTAATTAATAAGAGCTATATAAATACTGAAATACACCAGGTTTCTAAGTGCGATACTATTCTCATTGGCTCGCGGGAATGTTAAATAAAATTTTACAGTTGCTTTTATGAAAAGATAAAGCGCTATCAATTTTCATCTTTTCTTCGATCTTGTAATTCCTGGCATGCTAGCATAAATTACTGAAAATAATTTTAAAGATTACCTACTGTCAAGAAGAGACACTTCCTAGTACAAAACTTGATTAATATTATCCATTTTGTGCATGCATTGGTTTCTTAATCGGCAATGGAATGTTTGGATGAAAACGATAGTCTAATTTGTTTTCGGGTGCAATAATAATGCTAAAAGACATTGATCTATTACACTTAATTAAATATAAAAATACGTAGAAGTGCATCCTAAGCTGTCCAGTCTCTGCCAGTGGCTGATGAATATTAACAAAATCAGCTTGTTTTTATGTTTCATATTGAAAAAAATGTAAAATGTGAGTTTTTCACAATCTGCGGATAAATATCCACAGATGGTAAGTCTGCAATAAAGTATTTTTGTTATTGTTATTTTATATTAAGCACATTACAAGCAACTGTTATAAAATACTGCGTAATAGTTTCCACAACGTTTGTCGACTTATCATTCTACCTAATCACTGCGTTCAGTTCAACATCCTTAGTTAAGATATTGAAAGTACTAGGTGTTTGTATCCTTTGATAGATTACTATACACTTTAGATTCTTTGAATAATATAAATATATATATATCATCTATAATATAAATATATCATCAGGATCGGATGGCCGTGTGTGGATTTGTCCCAAGATATTATTATTATTATATTATTATTTACTTATATATGTTCATCATACATATATCTGGCCCGGGTGGGAATCGAATCCACGACCTCCGGCTAAGCAGTCAGGTTAACCACTGCACCAACAGAGCAGTCATATGCTGTTAGCAATGACAACAACTGAAAAAAAAAATATCAATTATTGAATATTGAATATTGAATAGAGAGATATATAACGACGACTTTATTAGAATGCTGAACGAATTTCAGACAGCTTCAATACGTATTTTAACACTTAACCATAAAAATAATCGGACATGAAGGAATATCAAACAAGCTTACCCTATTTTAATATGAAATATTATGCAAAACGAAATCAACTTTGATACTAATATTTCCTATTTTTGTAATAAATAAATAAAATAAATAACCGTCACGCCAGGTCCCTAGCGGGGTAGGCAGAGAGAGCACGGAGTGCCAAACATCTCTGTCCTTGCAAACCTGACGTGCTTCATCTACATTCATCAGTCTCTTCATGC
>DWQQ01000143.1:0-13750 GCA_018244775.1 Oxynetra roscius flavomaculata
CACGTCAGATTTGTAAGGACAAAGATGTTTGGTACTCGGTGCTCACTGTCTACCCCGCTAGGGACCTGGCTTGACGGTTATTTATTTATTTGTAATGTACATTTGGAATTTTGCAGTTTATAATTATTATATTTATTCTGTAAATTATATATGATTTTGACTGCTTACAATCACCCTTGCTTGTGAGCTTTTTAAGACCAGTCTAAATATCTTAAAATAAAGATAACAATATATTTACAAAATAATACATCCTACTAAAAAGATTTTAATTTTCTAATAATTAGTTAATGAAATGGTTAATTTAAATTAATGATATTTTGTTGTTTTTATGCTAAAATGCATATATGATAGCTGGTAACACTTATTTAAATAGTATAGATAGGTGAGTAGTGTAAGCAACATTGATATATATAATTCTTTTCAGTTGTAGACCGAAGTGAGCAGTGCACCGTGAATTGTATCCTTGAATATTTTCGTGATCTCCGAAGATAAACTGTGCTGAATAGTAGAGTTCTAATAATTTGAACTTTACAAGCATGAGAGCTAAGGTATTTTGTGTTATTAAATAAACACAAACTTTTTTATATCTGATATTGTAAAACCGAATGGAATAGTAATTTGATGTTTTTAACTTTGTTTCAGTGGCGTAAGAAGCGTATGCGAAGGCTAAAGCGAAAACGCAGGAAGATGCGTGCGAGGTCTAAATAAATGGTATGTAAATGATCTATTTATTACCTTTATCCGTATATTCGACACCATTGTTTCTTTCAAAAACGATGTCCTGAATATATATGAACATCCAACGTTTCTATTACATCTTAATATTTTTATGTGGAATATTCGACCATGTGAATTTGACTGAATGTTTTCTAAATGGGCATTTGCAAGGAGTTTTTTTGATTTAGTTCAATTTTATAACCTATAATATAAACCATCGTTGTGATTAACACGTGTAATTTTTATTTACTCTGTGCTGATTAATATTTTTGTATATTTTAATAGTTTTCACTAGTGCAATGGCTCAGGTCAGATTATAAAAGCTGCTAGTTCATTTTATATTATTATTGTGAGAGAATTCAAACAATCATTGTCAATGTAAAAATCTACCCTATATCTACTGTTATATTGCTAGTACCCTGATAAGACCTCGATATCACAACAGCAGGTATATTATTAAAGCTCAACTCTACATAAATATTATTTTCACCGCATGATTTATTTATGCACAATAACTATAGAAGATTTCAATATTATTATTTTACTAAGTACAACCAGTAAATTTATATCTGAGCAATGAGGTTTTCATTTAAAATCAATTGCTTTGTACATAATATCAATTCAAATATATATTGGATTAACAATAAGTGTGTAGCATTCCTGCTGAAATGCTGCATTTCTGCATTCATTTATTAAATTATGATGGAGACTTATAAATTTGATAGTCATTAATATATACAATCATAATGGAGTGCATTAGACAGGTGTTTTCAAGTATAAACAGTAACATGTTTAGTATTGAAAATTATGTCCTAGTTTTTCTTTTAATTTCAACTCCATGCTAATTAATGTTGGTGTTGCTCATGTTTGAAACAAAAAAAGTCCGATGAAAATAGACAGGTTGAAGTTTGCAGTATGCATTAATATTCTAACAATTGTGTATAGACAAATAAATGATATTTTGGAGAAAATAATTGTTGCCCGACCATTGGGAGATGTTTCTCTTATTCATATTTATGACATGTAATATTAATTTGATTTAATTAAAAAACCCTTTTAGGCAGTCACACATCTCTCTGTGAGTGTAGTGCAAAGAATAAGAGGGTAAATTATGTAGCTTACTCCACCCTTATGATTTTACGTGGATCCTAAGGACTATATAAAGCTAACAAATCTAATGGACATTCAATTTATTTAGATGTTCGTGAAATTGCATATACATACCAGATTGTGTTTTTAATAACATTTTTACATTTTCTTTACAGGTACACAGTGAGGGGAGGCAGAAAATCTGTATTCCTTTTGCTTTAGGTATCAAATAAAAATATTAAAATCCAGTTGTTTTTTTATTATATTGTCATAGAAAAATAAGTAATAATTTGGGATATATATTAGTAAAAACAAGCAATGCATTTCCATATTAATAGAAGAGTTTTAAATGAATTATCAAAAACTTTGGTATTTGAAGAAAATTCTTTTAATTCAATTGATTAAAATAAAATACAGATACAATTTGTTTATCGGTTAAAACAATAATTAAATTTCATTACAGCAGTTCTGAATTCTTCAAAACTTTGTTTCATGTAATTTAACCTTTAAATGCATAGAGTCCCAAAAATGAATCAATAACTTTTTGCGCGGATATCCGACAACAGTTTTGATATCGATACATTTGGCTGAATGGCAGTGATTCCTTTGTCCATTGACTTATCAAAAATTAACTAAAATAATGACATTTGACTTCAATATTTGTATCTTTCTGACGTTATACCAATTGGCGCGCATTTTTGATAGCGGATTCATTTACGTACTTTTGGAAGTGGATTATTTGGAAATATTTTGGTGTATTCGTTAAACAAAATATATTTTCTAAAGGTAAGGCTCTTATTTATTAATTTGCTAGTACTTTTGTCCATATTCCGTAACTATCATGTGTATGGAGGGCTTATTTCGTGTTGATGCAAAAATGGGACAACATGCACTAATGGTATAATTACGGCATGTATTTAGTACTATGCTTCCTTTTTTGGTTTGTTGGTTTTGTTTTGGTGTGGTATGCATGTGGTCTATAATTTTGTTATAGATATGTCTGAAAATAATCGGAGAGACGACGACGTTGAATTTTGGTTGAGGCAGTTGGAAGATGGCTCTATATCTGAAGATGATTTGGAATCAGATGGCGATGATCTCGATTTTTATCCTACCCAACAAGATTTGTTAGATGTTTTGGAAAGTGATGATGACGGCGCTGCGGGCAATAATAATACTCAAAACGACGAAGTTCTTCCCGATCCTCCTTTGATTGTAGACGATGCTCTACCATCAAATAGTTGTATTATACCCATGCAAACCTTAGATATTCAGAGACTGATATGGAAAAGACAGCCGATGATATATAATGAAAATCTAACTACATTTCGTGGCTCAGAAGATTATCCTGAATGTGTGATGAATCTTCAGACACCGTTTCAGTATTTTTCATACTTTTTCACTGAAGAGTTTTTAATACATATCGTAAGCGAGACAAACAGGTACGCTGTACAAACTAAACCTGATCGGCCCGAAGTTATTACACTAGGAGAATTGAGGAAGTATTTAGGAATATTGATTTACATGAGCGTTTACCATTATCCCAGTGTACGTAGTTATTGGGCTAACAAGCATCGGTTTGAGGCGATAATAAAAGCGATTCCTGTCAATAAATTTGAGAAAATAAGACGTGTTCTTCACTTCAATGATAATAATAATCATTTACCAATAGACCATCCCCAGCATGACCGACTTCATAAACTTCGTCCAATAATAGACCATTTGAATGAAAATTTCTCCAGTAATCCACTTACCCAACGTTTGTCCGTTGATGAACAGATGTGTTCCACCAAAATGGGTCATTTCTTGAAACAATACTTACCCAACAAGCCTCACAAATGGAGACTCAAGTTATTTGTTTTATGTTCACTGACAGGTTTTGCATATCGCTTTATTATTTATTCTGGTAAAGAAAAAGAAGATCGTTTGCCTAATGAGCCCGATATAGGAGTTGTGTCACACACAGTCATAAAACTTGCAAGAATAATTCCCCGAAATGGCAATCACATTATTTACCATGAAAATTCTATACTTAATTGCCCTTGATGCACTATGTACTTATGGTCCCGTGAGTCAACCCACTAGAGGACGTCCAAGTAACAGTAGTATCGATGCCGCAGGACCTCAAGCAAAAAGAAAAAAAGGATGCCAAGTTTTACCGGCTGTTGACGTTCGTCGTGATAATCTTGGTCACAACCAAGTAAAAACTGAAAGTCGCATGAGATGCATGAGGCCTGGATGTAAGCTGCAAAGTTTTATAAAATGCACAAAATGCAATGTATTTCTTTGTTCCAAGAAAGGAAACGACTGCTTCAATCTCTTTCATACCAACTAAAGAATTTT
Organism: Oxynetra roscius flavomaculata; assembly: GCA_018244775.1. Classification (NCBI taxonomy): domain Eukaryota; kingdom Metazoa; phylum Arthropoda; class Insecta; order Lepidoptera; family Hesperiidae; genus Oxynetra; species Oxynetra roscius. The sequence continues at coordinate 4,150 of DWQQ01000143.1, forward strand.
TATGTCTATTTTGCATAGTGTACCAAAAATAATTTAATCATTAATATTTTTCAATAAGATATGACATATATTTTTTTAATATTTTTCCCGATTTCCACTCATTTCAAATATTATAACCCTATTTTTTAAGTAAAATTCATTAATTCATGCATTTAAGGGTTAAAACCTGAAAATCAAAGCTCTTATGCTATGAGTATGTAACAAAATATTTGTGATTAAGCTTGTTCCTTACTTTTAAATCTGCTATAGAGTCACAACACATTTGCTGGTGGTTATGTGTATGATACTAGTAAACTTAATTCTGTTTGGTCTTCATTTGGATTTCATGCAAAGTTTTATACTTGGGAGGGTACAGTCATTGCCTAGGTTCTAGATCAGTTTTACACGATGATAATTAATATAACAAGAAAAATATGTCAGCCTACGGACATACTTCTGATTCCCTTTTCAAATTGTAATGTCAAATATGTCAACAGTATCTATTAAAAATATTTGCTTTATTTCGATTTATAGAGCATTTTACAGTTTACACAATTCATTTTTAAAATGGGTCGTATGAGTGGTATTAAATGGGAGAAAGCTACACAATGCCGACCTGTGCACAATATAATTTCTTCTGATTTTCCTAAATACAATCCGCAACCATGGCGATTTATGGTAAGCTTTAGAATACCTATGGTAAAATCAGTAAGAAGTAGATTAACTCAATTTTTCTATTTGTGAAAAACGAAATTTCATTTTCAGGAAGGTCCGTCACGCATTCAATGGTTGTTATCATATGAATACCAGAGAATGTGGTTGAATGAAAGGGAATTGTGGAACAAGCGCACTTACCCAGAGAACACTACAGTAAATGTCGATATCGTGAAACGTTATGTCTTAACATTTAAATCGAATCATCAGCCGCCAAAACCAGAAAAAAAGAAACCGTTCAAGATAAAAAAGTTACGTAGTAGTTTGATGTCCCTTGTATACTTTCAAATACCAGAATTTTCGTTTCAAATACCAGAATCTTCAAATGTTGCATTGGGAGAACTATTTTTAATATCATCGAATTTGTATAAATTAGGGCCTAAATGCGGTTATATATTTATTAATTTGGTGACTTTGGAACCATGTCATTAACGTACCTGCGGCGTGGGTAACAGATCTCCCAAAACTTGTATCCTACAACACCTGTATGATTTTTGTTGTGGATTTATTTCTAACCTAGTATTTATAATTGATTGTTACAACAAGTCCTTCCACTCCTATAGAAACTATATATAGAATGAGAGTCCTCTAGAGCATAAATGGAGCCATATTAGAGACTTAAAATCTCTGTAGTTGGTAATCGATTTGCAAAGATAAGACCGTCAACGTTAGATCAGTGTCGTCCGTAATGAATTGAAATCTCAATAATTGGACAATTTATTAAAAAAATTACTGCAGTTAATAATAATAGCCATAGAATAATAACCGCACATTACGATTAATTTATTGAAATTAATGTATGTTAACTGTGACTGTGCAAATTGAACAATTGCTATTATCTTTTATAATTATTTTAAGAAAATAACAATTAACTACCATGTCAAAATAAAATTATCTTACTATATTATACTTGTTTTAGTAATTTAAGTACGGTTATAATAATGTTTAGATCGCTTGGCAATTATCACATTTAACCCAGCAATGCGTTACATGCATATTTTCGGAGTAGGTAGCGTTTAGTGTAATCAGCGTTTACCCAAATTATCATTCATATTATAATAAACAATCATTAATACTTATTTGTACATAGTCTTTTGAAATTACAGGTACGAAGGCGTAGGCAGTAAAACATGTAATAAAAGACTACCTGGCGATAAAGCAATGAACTTTAAGAAAACTTAAGAAGTCGTAAAAGAATACCATGAATAGTTTTTATTATGCTAAATATAAATAAATGATCCGTTTCTCAGCGATGATAGCATAAAATTGTAATCCAGATTTCAATTTATATTAATAAAAGTCGAAGCAAAAATGTTTATTTGGGTCCACATATAATACTTTTATTTTCAATAACAACTTGTTTTTAAGTTTTGTTTTTAAAATATACTAAATTTTCATCATTGATAAAGTATATTGAAGCTGAATATTAATCCCGTTTAATTTAAGACGTACTACTGCTTATTTCAGATGAGCAACAAAGCAGAACCTTACAGTTATAACCAATCTATCAACTTCCCCAAAATCTCAAGATATTGATGTCCTTAAAGGCTACATCGTAATAGCGTTTCTTTATATATTTTTTTAGTTTTGCTAAATTAAAAATGAAGTATACATTTCTATAGATAACCAATAACAAATTACGCGATAAATTCACTGGTAAAACAAAGATAATATGGAATGATATTGCGTGAAACAAAAACGAACGTCTTACTGTGAACATAAAACAAAAACAACGGACATTTTCAGCAACTGTTGTATTTAAAGTCTATCGGTTGGTTTTTTGGCTGGCTATGGTAATCGGACACATATATCGAGATCATTCAAATTACATAAAAGACATGAACAGCAATTATAATAATATAATCTGTTAAGAGAATACTTTTTCATTACCGATGCGTACTATATCGGAATTGCAGAACAACTAGATAGCAATACAAATACCGCTAGGTGTTGGACAATGTTTAGACCAATGCGCAAGAGTAACGCATTACATTATTTGTTACTGTAATAACGACCATATTGACACCGTGATGTTTTGTATAATGTGAAACAATCGATTGACGGTTGTATTCAATATCCAACATAGTTACGTTTGTAAGAATAGTCTACGACTGAAGTAGAAGGTAATTGAAGGTATTTGATATATTTCTCAATAGAACCAGATGGTTCACGTGCAAAACTGTAATAAACGACAAAAAGACAAGCCGAATTTAAAATTAAAAACAAATTGATTTTCACAGACTGTATTATTTGTATTTTAATTATTATTATTTTAAAGTCATGCAACAACTATAATCTATTTTAATCTAGAGTACGTTAGATGGGAAACAGTTTGATTACTAATTGCACAGAATTGGTTCAATTTTTAGCTAACTAATATAATATCATATGTCAATTATGTTTATGAATTTATTAATACAAAAATATTATATTACCATGTAATTTTGAATAAAATTATCTTGTTGTATTCAGATTTCTATGTTTTGAGTTGTTTAAAAAGAGAAATTGTATTATTCAAAGGGACACATGCTATATTGTTATTTATATAACTGATTTCATCTGATAAATCACACTACATAAAGAATAAAACACTTAACCAAATCAGTCAATTTCTAAATAGGCATTTTCACTTTATCAGAGTTACATTTTAATTCACATTTTATACTGTCTCATTATCATTCGTTCAGCTGTTTTCAAATAAAATTATCATAGAGCATTAGGAAGTTATTAAATGAGTATTTGATTAAATAGATAATACAGGTATGCTTATTATTTGGTACTATATTTTTTTGGTTATTTGTAATTTTATTTATGCATAAATTGATTTGAGCTGGATTTCTAAATATGAAAGCAAGATCATTCTGCCCAATTGGAATGAAATATTTTAACATTACTTATACCATTTTTTGAATTTATGATGTAAACTAAGTTTCCATGACAATTTCCACACATTTAACGGAATTGAAAATTAAAGGTCGATCCAGGGAATCCTCCAGCACTGCCGCCACCGTTTGCGTGAAAATCGAAGTGCTGTCCACGGTTGAAGAAAGTCTGGAATACGACATTTGGATCTATATCTGAAAACAAAAAGACAAAAGCATGACAAACAAACACATGCGTATACATTATATAGATTTGAGGCAAAATGTGAACATAATTATTGCTAATTATAATACACACACATAGTAAAATAAGCAATATTGCTATTCATTATGTAAATTACTGAATGAGTTTTGAACTACTATCAAATGGTTATCTCTTTAATGGCTATGAATATCTATCTAGAAATGATGTGACAAATTTTCAAGTGATATATTATATAGAAGCACATACCCAAAAATAAAGTATTGAAGATCGATACAAGGAAATAAATAGCCATTTATATTAGCAGTTTTTGCTAAAAAATATATATTGTCACCCACCAGCCATGCCAGAGCCGTCTTCGTTGAGGTCCTGCCCGTGGTCGTAACGTGCCCGTTTTTTGGGATCGCTGAGAACACCGTAGGCCTCGCCAACCTCTTTGAAGCGGCGCTCCTGCTCCCGCCGCTCGTTGTCCGGCGCGCCCGCGTGCCTGTCTGGGTGGTGTACCAGGGCTCGCTTCCTATAATCCATTAATATTATGAGTTATCAACACTCGTTTGCTTCTACGGTTGTAAACAATAATCATAACTTATAACAATCAGATTAACCACCAGGGACGGTTAATCTGATTTTTCTCTTTTCATTACTTTGATATGAAACGGATTTTTTAAACTATTAAATTCATTTAATCGAAAAACCTGCTTTCTATAATATCATAGGAGATTGTAATAATTATAATATATGTACAATATGTACTAATGTGGCATGCAGACTTAATATCAAATGACAAACACATTTTCATGGAAATTCTGACCTGACTAAATACTATTCCGATAATAAGCTTTATAAAACTGTATCATGTTCAATATAGAAAAAAACCTTCAAGAAATTAGAAACCTACCTGTATGCTTTTTTAATATCATCTTCTGATGCAGACTTATCAACACCAAGAATTTTATAGTAATCTTTGCGCTTGAATTTCTTAAGTGCTATTTTAGCGTCGTGGAGCAACTGTTTGTTCTCTTTGCTTTTATCAATTTTATACAACCTCTCGTAATCTTTGACCGCCTCCTCGTATTCCTCCAGCTCGGTGTAACACTTGGCACGGCGTAGAAGAGCTTTCATATAATTCTCGTCTAGTTCAAGCGCTGCGGTGCACGCGTCTACTGCGTCTTTAGTTTGGTTCAGTTTGGAGCATACAGTCGCTTTGTTAAAATACAATTTAGCGTTGACAGTTTTGTTATTCTTATCAATCATCAACGCCTCATTGTACAAGGCCAAGGCTTGTTGCCATCTGCCCATTTTGAACGCTTCATTACCTTAAAATAGAAATTAGCATTTAATTGAATGCAAATTTATGTTAAATCTTACAACTTGGTATTCATTAAAATCCACCTAATACAAAACTAAAATACATGTGAACAAAGTAAAGTATACACTTTTGCTAAAAGTACTAAATGTACATACATAGATGATTCGAAAGGACACTGTGTTATTATAAGGATAATTATAATTATTATTTTCAATAAGTTACCCTCTTCTTTCTTCTGCTTGAGTAATTTTGCTTTTTTATAAACATCCATTGCTCTTTTGTGATCCGGCGCTAATCGTAACACTTGTTGAAAATGTTTGAATGCATGTTCGTCTTTGTCCTGTAAATTGACACAACAATAATGAGAAAATGTAAATTGTAAATAGACTTAGTAGAATTGTGGCAAAATAAGAACAGTACCTCGAAATAAAGGCAGAGTCCCCTCACATATATGGCTTCAGTATCAAAATCATTGAACCTCAAACAGTCATTTGCAATTTCTTGAGCTTCCTGACATCGTCCAAGCATTGCCAAGCATTCCGCCTTGGTAAGTTTTGCTCTGCAGCAAGAGTGAAACAAATATTAAAAAAACAAATCTCAAACAGCATTTCAATATTATAATCGCAACAATATAACATTTATTAACTTGGAACTTGAAGGACTGTAGTCAAGGCAGCGATCCATACAAAAGACAACTCTGCGGTAATCTCCGCTGTCCATTGCTTTCTGTGCATCCTCATGAAGCCTTCGTAAGGACTCAAGGGCTCGGCGCTCGCTAGTTGCACAGCCAGGGCCTCCAAGTTCACAGGCCCGTCGAACCGCCTGTTCACCACCAGAAATATCACCTGTAATCAAATTTTAAATAGTTATGTGTACGTTATTAGCAAACTAGTTGATAGCAGTGAAAATTTTTTACTGTCAAAATTTAGTTTAACCTATGACTTCTGATTACACTAGACCCTTTAGCTCATCAAAGAATTATATGATTACACCATTTACTAATTAGAGTAGACACTGCCACAAGTCTTCAGGGTCATTGGCCTACTCTAAAATATAGGTGATACATATCAGAGGCATCAAAAAGTGAAAGGTTGAGTGACCCTGTGTTTGTTGCTTATAAGTATTATAAAAGTTTACTTGCGTCCCGAGTGTTTTTTATTTTTATTGAAAAAAAATAACCTGCTAGCTTTGCTAGCTGCATTATAGAGTTTAGTAGTTTAGTCATTATTACTTGTCAGAATGTATATTTATAGTCTTGATTAACATTGTAAGAACAGAAACATTTCTTGAAATATAGTAATGTTATGGATCATTGTTAATAATTGACAATGAAACAATGTCATCGAATGAATTAAATATTTCAAGGTAAAACGTAATTATACCTAGTGCAATACAACATTTAGCCATTCTTATATATCCCTTTGTGAATGTTGAATCAAGGGCTACAGACTTTTGAGCATCTTCCAAGGCTTTTTTATAGAAGCCCAACATCATGTAACAGGCAGATCTGTTTCCGTAATAAGCCGCATTTTCTGGACACAGCTTTATAGCCTCATCATACATAGCCAGAGCACCCTTGTAATTTTTGAATTTGTACAAATGGTTTCCATTCTCTTTCTTTTCTTCGGCCAGTCTAAAATTAAATATAGATTTATTTGCGACTTATTTTATAAAACTTGTATATTGTGATTATGAATTAAATAACAATATTAATTAAATAACTATGCTGACGAAATAATACGATAGTGAATGGAAGGTTAGTGCAATTACTACACTGTATGAAAAATAAACATCGCTACTTCATAAGTCTAACATTTTATTTTATTACATCACTTGTTAGGTAGACAATAATGAAAAATTAAAATTTTATAACTATGAAGTGGGGCTAACATTATATTTTTTTCACATAACATTGATTCTAGATGCAATATCAGCAATCATTATCAAGAAACATGAATCACACGTTGAGTTGAGTATGGAATTATTCTAAGGAAATGCAAATAGGTCGCTAGGTAGGTGTTGTGTAGGTAGGTACTTTTCACTACAAAAAAAGGTTGTCGTACTAGAAGTAGGTCATAAGTCAAGGCATTGGGATCATTCGTTTATGCACTAGCAATCGCAATAATTAAGATGTATTAAACACTACACAATCATACGAAAAATGCACTCCCGAGATTCCTTGATGATTGATAACAGAAGAATGTAATGCATTTCAGAAAGTTTATGCAATTACATCTATATCATTAACGGAATTGTTACCCTTCTGGACTTTTCGGAACTAAATCGTCGATTGTTAGATCCAAGTCAGCAACTTCCGACTCTGCCATTTTTGGGTTTTACAAATTACAATATTTACAAGTAATAGATTCCACCCTTTATTTTGACGACGAAATTACAGAGCCACAAAAGAAAGAACTAAGGAAATGAATGAAATCAAAACCACAGACGATAGACTTCAAAGAACGAATGAAGTGATCAATATGTTGTGACATAGCTTATGGCTTCTTTTGATAACGTATATGTTCGGATTTTAGTTCACTAAATTGATTTGTAGGACTTAGTAAATGTTTCCTAGACACTTGAATAAAAGGAAATATATATTAAAGTTAAATATAAGAATTACAGTTCATTTTTCTCAAAATAGACAATAAAAAAAAAAAAATTAGGTAAAGTTGAATGTGAGCGCACATCCTTATCTTTTAATTAGTATGCTGGGAGCATTGAGTACTTGTCAGATTTGTGACCAAGTCTCAACTGACGTATGAGAGCATGAAAAGTGTGGCATTTCTTGATTGTTTTTTGTTGACTTCTCGTGCCCAACAGAATAATTTTCTGTTTAAATAATATAGATGTGTGTTCAGTTTCTTACAAGACTTTTTAACCTGGGGCTTATATTCTTAATGAATTTAGATTTAGAGAAATGGGTGACAAAATAAATGAAGCATTTAATAACAATGTTGATATTGAGTGGCAACCTTTAGCTCTCACTTTAGTTGAATATCCAAAAGGTTATATTTTATTTCAACTGTTATAACATTGTTTATGTTGAGTTACTCCATCAAAAGTTGTATAATTAATATTGTTTTCAGGTGACATGTTAGGAAAGTTCTTTGCTTTTATAAGCTTGTCACCGTTTGGAATTGGCGCTGGATTTTTAGCGCTAATATTGTTTAGGCGAGATTTGCACACGGTAGGTTTTCAGAAGTTCCAAAAATATTTCTTTGACTATGACGAAACGTGTATGACATTTGTTAAACATATAATTTACAGATATCATTCTTTTTTGGCACATTGATGAATGAACTGTTGAATATACTCTTGAAGAACCTTATTTGTGAGCCCCGACCCTTAGCAAGAGGGCACTTGTATAATGAATATGGAATGCCCTCATCACATGCTCAGTTTACATGGTTCTTCAGTATTTATGTGTTTTATTTCTTTGTAATTAGGTAAGTGATATACATGCATTTTTAGAAAACATTCTAAGTATTTATAATTTTTTTTATATAATACATTGCAAATTTCTACATTTTATACTTTTATTAATATCTATGTATGTTATTGTGTCTATAAAATATTCCTTTGGAATTATGAGAACACTAAAATACAAGTTGGTATAATAGTGTGCTTAACTTAACATTTCCTAAGGCGGTTTAAGTCTGCCACCAACACACATGTAGCCAGCGTGGCAAACTGATCTTAAATCCATCTCATTCTGAAAGAAAGCAAGCCCACATCCAATGGTTGAACAATAAAAGAGTTGGTAATTAACCTAATGTCAACGACATGAATCCACTGTAAATCTGTGGAGGTTTTAATAAAATATATTTGTTAAATACATAAATATATTCATATGTATCCGAGACTCAAAATAAACATTTAATTGTATTTCCAGGTTGCATCATATAAACAACAATAGCATAATATCAGCGTTGTGGCGTGTAATTATAGTTGGCTGTTGTATAACTCTTGCAATCGTTGTGTGCATAGCACGAGTATATTTAAATTATCATACAACCAGTCAGGTTGTTGTTGGAGCAATTGTTGGTTCTCTATTTGGAACACTATGGTTCTTCTTTGTGCACAGACTGCTGACTCCACTGTTTCCACAGTTGGTGGCTTTGTAAGTATTAAAACTGTGTAGCTTACTTACCTCTACTTAGTGCATACTTGTACACAAAAGTCATTGCTCTTATTATTGTTTTTAAAAATTAAATATTGAAATGGACTGCAATAATATGTTGATCACTTACAAAATTCACTGTGTAATTTATATACGAGTTTGGATGATTGAATTAAGATTAAACAATATATATTTAGAGAATATGTATATTATTTATATTAAAATTGTGAAAATTTGTTTTTTTCTTTATAAATTGCAGTAAATTTTGTGAGATGCTTATGATACGAGATACGACGCTGATTCCCAATGTGCTATGGTTCGAATACACAACGTCGCGGCAAGAGGCGCGTGCGCGCGGACGTAAGTTGGCGGCGCTGAAGCCGAACCAATGA
>DWQQ01000144.1:0-13713 GCA_018244775.1 Oxynetra roscius flavomaculata
AAACGGCGAAGCGATATACGGTACCTCTCCCTGGTACCACCAGAAAGACGCGGCTAACAGTGACGTTTGGTACACGTGCACCAAGACCCGATATGATTCGCTACATCCTACAGCTGTACCAATAAGAAAAGATAATATTACTGCAATATACTTGTTATTTGTCAAGTGGCCTGTTAACAATGTGCTCAAAGTGTCAGATATTAAATACTCTCTACAGAGCGGCAATTATCGGATGAAAATGTTGGGCAATATGAACACTCAGTTAAGTGTAAGTAATTGAGGTTAAGTGTCTGGCGAGTTTGAGTTGTTGATCGGGGAGGGACTTAAAAGATAATAGATGACGTGTATTTATAATGAGTTATAATTATCTAACACTAACTCATTAAAGAGAACAGATACATACATTACAAGTGGGTAGATACCTATGTACGTACAGGACATTTGTACAAAGCAAAAGTAATGTTTACAACAAAGTAGTGCAGATAAATGGGACAATAACACGTCTGTCGATAGCTTAATGGTTATGTTAATATTTATGTCCATATAGAGTATGTTCTAAGTCTGCCTCACGGGCTGATCAATGTTCAGTAGTTCAGTAATGGAACTTTAATGAAGTTAGGTACTATTAAAGGTAGGTGGTAGAACCTGTATACGGTTCGCCCGGAGAAGTACCACCGCTGTATCTATTTCTGCGTAAAGCAGTGTTTATTATAGCAATCTATGTTTCGATTTGAAGGGTGTGGTTGCTGGTCAACGTGTACACTATGTGTGACCAGCTCATTCCTCAAGAGTAGTAAATCTTCTGTAACCAGTCAAGAATAGGACTAAAGGTTTCCTACAGTCTGTTCGAGGTCGGTTGTAGACGACTATGGGCAGCGGCGGCCGCTTCCACTCCTGTATGTCAGTTTGCGAATCTCTTCGCATAAACAGTACATATGTAAATGTACATGTACCTACGTATTATCACGACAATCAATATATACCTATATGTTATAAAAATCTCCTGCGAGCGATTTGACGCCCGAGGTCGATGTTTAAAATTATTATAGTGTACTTGAGATAAGCTAGGTATTTCGTTATACATTGAATTAGTGTGGGATAATTTTTAGTTGTAGATATTGTAGTCCTGAGCCTCTCTCTCCATTGTGAACGTTCTTCTATACATAGCGATACCTATGCAGTGAACATAGACAATGACTAGTTTTCTTATGTTGTTTCTCGAATGTTCTAAATGCGCTTAAATACATATCTGCTTATATCCAAAAAGGTACATATTATAATTATAATAGTTTATAAAAACTATTTATCGTAGTCTTCGTAGAATGGAAATGGTAGTTTTAATTGATCACTAACGACCGCCCTTCCAGCAGCCGTCCAGCTGGATGTTGCTGTAGGTATATAGGTACTAATGATGGGAGGGGATCAGGGCTGGGAGAATTATTGCTTTGTAGTTACTACAGTTCTATATGTAATTCTAATATTCTTCTTATTCTAATTTTATATGTTATTATTCTATTGTCTACTGTTGATTTTCATAATTTTTGTTGCAGTGGATGTTTACCAAGGACAAAGTGCTAATACAACTGCCAGATAAGTCTTCAGTGGCGTCTGAACACGCATGGACTTTGAAAGTAACCTCCACAAAGAATGATTTCGAGTCGCCCTTTTATGAACGGTTCTCGCTCAGTGTGCCATATTAAAAATACCAGATGCGGAATAATTATCGAAATTATTTACTTAGACCTATCCGGACATCGAATGCTGAATGCTCGGTGAAGCAGATCGGTAACCGATGTTAAAGGGGTCGTTTTAAACAAGTTCTTCATAAAACCCTCCATTCAAATCAGTTCTTCAGATATTAGATACACATATTCGCACAAAGCGGCAACGTCAGCCATTCTGTTGTAAGGTAACAAACATCATGTGTATTGTTTTACTTTGAAACGCATGAAAAGCGCACACTATTGAAAATATGTATGTATATGTAGTCTAGTCATAACACAATCATCATACTGTATTGTACGCATAAGAAATTCATTATAACGTAGAAGTAGAAGAATAAAAAGAAATATAAGTATAAGAGATTCATTACTACATAGAAGAAGCATTCAATATTATGCTTCATTTCCTATGTTTACCACAAGCTTATTTTTTAACGGTCTATCCTAGTCATACGACTTCATTAACACCATCCATAACCATTGTATTGCGCGAAAGGAAAAAAATTAAAACAAAATATATAAATATATCATATTTATAATAATGTAATTTTATTTCCGTGTAAACTTCAAGGCCCACGCATGTCTGGATACAGCAGTATTTTTGTCCGGAAGGTTGATGTAGGCTGTCCCTTTGTTGATTTTCCACTGAAACAACATAAGTTAAAATTAGTTATAGGTAAATTTTAAAATTATTACTAAATGTCCAGTCTGCCGAGTGTAACATTTTTTCCATGCTTGACAGCGAGCGACTCACACTCAGCAGTGGGTGCGTTAATTTATCCCATGCGATTGGTTATTTTAAATGTTCTTACTATTGCCATCGGTGAGATCTGCTTGCAATTCTATAATTGTAGTATACAATTTAAAAAAAAATCGCTCTCGACATACAGACTGCATCCTGACTTGAAACTTAAATTCAAACAAAAATCATACAAGTCACGAAATTTGAGCAGGTAAATGGATCAGCGAGTATTAGAAATATTTCGATAGCCACTTTCCAATGACAACAAGCCAGGACACACAACAAATCATTTTTGTAGGGATGCATTAAACAGTTCGAACCTTTAGATAGGTGCAAACTGTTTAGCCCTTATAGGACATCCTGATATTTAGTAAAGAAAGCAGTATACACTGACTTACACCCTCTAGGACCCTAATACTTTATACATATATAAATTATATTTTAACTTACATTCAAGCGAGTTCCATTATTGCCCAACATTTCCACTTGGTATGAGCCACTGTGCATATAAGTGACTATGTCCTGCACTTTCAGTACATCATCAGTGGGCCATCGCAACATGATAGCATATATTGCTGTTATATTATCATTTCTACGGGGAATGACAGTGGGTTGCAAGCCATCATATTCGGATTTTGTACAAGTATACCACACATCGGCGTTCTCAGTATCATTCTGGTGGAACCAGGGTGACGTTCCATATATAGCTTCTCCATTGATAGACAGCCACATGCCCAGAGTGAGCAGTCTTTCCTGAAATATTGGTGCAATTGTTCCCTCTTTTGTGGGACCCACGTTAATTAAAACATTGCCTGAAAACGGTACTTAATTTTGAAATGTGCCAATGTTATAGAAATTTAGAAGTTACTTGCATCCGAAAGAGATGATTGAAATTTCTGATAAGTGATTTGGAATCTAGTATTTTAGTGTCCACATATTAGATCGAGAATTGAGCGGCTCTTGCTTAGCACTACAAAAGGTGTAAGAGTTCTCTCACGGTAATCAAATTTAGTTTTAGTTTAAGTTATTATGCAATTTTCTTTTAATTCAAGCTTACCTCCACAGCTAACAGTCGATACAAGTTCCTTAATTAGTTGATTGATGCTCAGTATTTCATTTATTTCCATATTCCGTCTGTAGCCCCATGATTTGGAATCTACGGTGAATGCATTCTCCCACTTGTGACTTTGAAGTTTTCCTATAATAATTATTTTTCATTTTAGATAAACAATTGATTTAATTAGTAAGACAAAATATTTAAATTGCATTTTTTTTACTGTCAATACACAGCTCTTCCATCTATCCGCATATCTCTCAAACCATTTCCAAATCTAGTGAACAAATCACACAAATCATAGTGAGCATTACCGGGATTATATCTATCCGCACAATTGTAGAAATCCCCATGGTGACACGGGATCCCGATACCCCATCGATCATTCACAACAATCTCGTCCTTCACAGGACTATCATTGTACAACCAAGCAATCAAATCTGTCGAGTTCCAGTACGCATCCAACACCTCCCAGTCTCCATCCGACCATATCACTGATGGTTTGTATTGGTTGACCAATTGTTTTATATCAGGCCAAACTTTAGTCTGTGCGTAGTTGTGTGTCAAAAACAGTGACCGTTTATCCTCCAAGTATATAGGGTTAAACCACTCGTATAGAGAATGGTAGACACCAAATTTCATGTCTTTATTTCGCACTGCTTCAGACAGTTCTCCAACGATGTCTCGTTTTGGACCCACTTCAACGGAGTTCCAGCTGAAGGAACGCTCCGAAGGGAACAGTGTAAAGCCGTCATGATGTTTGCTCGTGAGGATAACATATCTGTAACACGAACAAAATTATTTTGTGCACGTAAAATTAATCAACCAAGGAAGATTAATAAATTTATATGAATTTTAATACTACAATAAATTACTTATAAAACTACAACTATATTAGCTTCACTTACTTAGCACCAGCTTTAGCAAAGAGCTCTGCCCAGTCTTCAGGTTGAAAGAACTCCGCTTTAAACATAGGAGCAAATTCTTGGTATGTAAATCCGGGAGGATAGGTTTTTTTCATAAATTCTTCAATATTTTTATTACCACCTATAGATTGGAAATACAGTTGGAATATAATATCGCTAGGGTGAAAGATTTGTTTACCGTTTACTTAGATTTCATAATTTTTAATGCAAATGTGGGGAATGCTTAAGTAAAATTGCTTCATAAAGCCGACCCAGTGCAATAGGTTAATTTACTTTTAGTACATGCTTTCTATACCTTTTCACATTAACTTAGAATAAGCAAGGTATGATATAAACTGAACATAAATATAGAATCTTATTCACTAATACTGAACAATTAAGAAGAGTCTAATTAAGAGTAAAAATTTATTTATAAACATTTGTATATTTATTCGCAACATAACTGCAATATGTATGCATACTAGTGTTATATTTTCTAAAAATTCTGTTTCAGTGAACAAGTTATGACGCTTCCAGTTACTCTCATCAATATTAATAATTACTAAATGACACCTAAAAGCTTAAAGATTTGCCCTCAAAGCACTAAATGCTAATCAATGTCCACATAGAAGACCAGAGCTGTGGTTTGTGTCCGAACCTTTAATTCACCAACACATCGTTTTTAAACACAACCAGCCCCATTATCATTCAAGTTGTCACTTGCCTAATCATTAGAATTATTAAAACTTAAAAAATCATCCATTTTATTATTACATTATTGGATATGGTGTCTTCCCATTTTTATTAGAACTAATGCCATAATCTGCCACGCTGATCAAGTGCTAGTTAGCAGATTTTACTTATGAATATTATGAAGATGAGAATATTATGAAGAACTTTAAGGTGTACAGGATTCCTCATGATGATTTGTTTCACCGTTATTTAAGCGATATTTACATACTGTAAGACCATGATTTTAATCCTAACCGTCTCACAGGGAAGGCTGAAATGTAACCAGACTATCCTTGTCTTAAAAGTAGATCTAAAGGTAACAAAATCCTCTAGCTAATTCTGCAATTATGAAAACTTAATAAAGCACATTTTAACAAATTGGTAAAGCATATTTATAGCAAGTTACCCGTTATAATAAATTGAAATAGTAAACAATCCTTACTCTTCCAATTGTTCCAAAACCATTCGGAGCCAAATCCCGGAACGGAATATACTCCCCAGTGAAGAAATATGCCAACCTTGGCTCGATCATACCACTCGGGCAGCGGCCTCGTATCTAGATCAGCCCATTCTGCCGCATACCTCTTATCTACTTTACTAACATGTGCAAGATTTTCATCGAAGATCTCATTTTCAATAGATTCAACCAGACCATCGTCCCTGTTATCCTTGTTACTTTTCAGGGTCTTCTGTCGATGTCTATCTTTACGCACTTTGACAGCACCGGCTAAAGCCACCAAAATTAGTATAATGAACAGTTTCATTATCTGTAAATATGCAATTTAAGAATAATGATTACTTAAATTGTATGTAAACTATTTAAATAAATTAAATTCACCGCCAAAACGTTGAAACATCGATAATGACTTTTTAGTTTTTTTTATTGATTCTCTATACAGAAAGATCACTTTAACGGCCAGGTTATTAGCCCTTTTATTATATTAAGTATTATTTTAGGAAGCATGAAATTATGTTCCTCTGTACATGCTGGTTTTAACTTTATAAATTTCAGTATTATATTAGCTTATTGCATATGATAGTTTTAGGATTAAATGACAAAAGCAACTGAAGAAATTTGTAGTCTAGAGAACAATGATTAATTTATTTCTTCTGTTTTTTTCACAGTATTTTTACTACTCAGTTACAGTTTCATAAAATTGTAAATAGCATCATTATAAGCAATTAACTCTGCTTCGGTAAATTTAAGTTATAATTATATACGAATCGAATCCCAATTAATACAGCCAAATGGATGACTACATAATTATGTAAACACTATTTTCGTTGACATATATGAATATGCCGCAGAAGGAGAACGCCACATAAACATAAACTTTCTCCTTTTTCAATCATACAAATACGTATAATTATATTACCGTTCCCTTTTCATCGTGTTATTGCATCCACCTAAACGATAGTCCCACTACTAGCGCTGTCGACTTTTATATATTATAAGTATATGACTATTTTTAATAATAAAATGTTATTTTCTTTTCTTCCAAAATAGGTCAATAGCTTCCTATTTTTTATTTTCAATAAAATTACTATGTTTTATAGCTATTACATACAAGTACATGATATTAACAGACATGTTCATTTTCATTATAGTACTCTACCATATAAATTGCTATATCTAATTAATGACTTACCTTATTACTAAGCCCCTCAAATTTAATTTCGTCGAAATTCAAATTGAGTGTTTTAAAAGAAATTGAAATTATTTGAAATCATCAAGAATGTTTTTACACTTTTAAGACGACGTTAAACCATAACTTTATAAATATTCTTTATTGACATATATATGTTTAGTTTATCATTGTATACGATAAAAGGGTAACAAGTTAACACACGACACTCTCAATGTACGATAAAGTATGACGTAAACTAAGCATCGGTCAAAAGCAGCAGGAATACAAATGATCCCAATCATATTTCTGTTTGGTATAACAACCTAACTACGATAATAGTGTAAAGCTACGTTTCCACTGCTTATATTGGAGCGAAATATAATTTTATTATGTCGTATTGAAATGAATAATTTGTTGTAATTATCCATAAAGTATCAAGATTCAAAAATATTTTGTTTATTTTGATATTGTTTATTTAAAGAAGTAGGTTAATAGACGTACTGGTACATTCTTAAGTGTTTCATTATAAAAAAAGTAAATATTCGTGTGGTCAAAATAACAATGGTCTCAATTGAAATATATTCGTAAGGGATAGTTTTTTAAGCGAGCATCGCTTCGGCAATTGTCTAGATGTAGGGAAATAGTGACTTAAGAAACTCCACAGCAAAATACCTTTTCATCATTTCATCTGCACAATTAGTGGAACATATACTACCTAAATATGATATATTATCATGAAGCACCAATTTCATATTTCTATGCGTTAATCTCATGTATACATATAATACTTTTCTTATGTTTGATACTGTACGTAATAATTACGACACTGCTCTTAAACATTGTTAAAAAGTTATTCCACAGCGTGTCCATCAGACAGACACTAATTTCTCAGGACTGAATGCAAAACTACGAACCCTAATGTAATTTAGTTTATCTCTAATTTCAATATGGTATTGAATTTATACTTCTTATTGATCAATTCGACTTTCCAGCATATAGTCATATATATGAATGCGTCTATTGAGGAAGTTGCAGCGTTTTACAAAACTGTAATCAAAGGCTATAGCCGATCAGCATAGATCCTAGCAGTATTCGGCATACAAAATGTAATACGTTCATTTTACAATTATATATAAAACTCGGATCAGATTAATTCGTTTCTCGTACGGGGTAAAAAATCTACTAAAAGTTCATTGTGGACGAATCCTAATGCACTGTTATCGCTTGTCCCAATGTTATTTTAGTTAGGAACTGTAAATACTATACCTACCTACTCGGTATATATATTAAAGTGAAATATACATTCATTGCTAATAAAAATAATGATACATTTTATTTTCAGTGGCAACAACTCAAAAACCTTACAATATTATCGTAAAAAAGAGGCACATCCATTTGAAAAAAAAGCAATCGCTTTGAGAAAAGACAATTTAATTTCATCTCTTTAATATCATTTTCACATGAAAAACTTCAAGAACATGAGATCAAGTAATATATAGAAATAAATATGGCGATGTCCACATATGCGTTGCATAATGCCCTTATTATTAAGTGTAAATTGATTCGTAGAATGACTTATCCACTTATAAACAAGTATAGTGTTACGATAGCGAAATGTGTTTTTTTGTCATAAACATTATATTCGCCCAATTGGTAAGATATTATGATTTTTACATACATACATTCTTTTAGAATAATTGAAGTACGAATGCATTACAATTATAAACTATAATATGATTCGAGTGTTTTGTAAGATTTTGACTATCTGCTAGCATAGCACTTGTTTTCACAATATTATTCTAGGTGAAAAAATATTAATATTTTAATAATCTAGCCAATACTAAGCTTTAAATTATACAATAAAATGTAGTAAACATTATTATACTATGATATTATATGACTAGATTTGTTCATTAACATCTTACTTACTAGCGGAATACACAAAACTTATACATGTATGTACATACACATGCATAAAATGTATATAGTATACATCACATGCATGTATAATTATAACTATTGTATTAATGGCTCTCACATGAGCAATGCTTGACTCAAATAATGTATGTACCAGTTGAAGGAAAATGTTTTTGGGTAGACTGACTAGTTTCAAACCTATTAAAAAAAATTCATGAGCTAACGCCAGTCCCAGTGGAGACCGCTGGTCGGTCTATCTTAAAATAACATAATTTCTTAAACCAGCACATGATTCAGCCATTTATCAATACTTGTAAAACATTTAATATTAAATTTTTTTGACTTGTGTACAATTTTTGTTGGTAAATCTGTATTTAAAACAGATTCAGTAATATGAATTCATTCATTGGTTATATGAAAAATAATCAATGAGCAAATATATTCCAAGCAATTAAAAATAATGTTAGCACAGATAACTAAACCATTGGCAATTCTCATGTTTGAATAGTGTCTCAACATGGAAAACTCTCATTACATAGTTAGTTCATACAAAAGTATTGAACACATACCACAATTAGGTCAATTACTAGTATAAGAAAAAACAAAAATGATTTCATATCTAACATATTTGTTACAGCATTTTAGCTTAGAGCAAATTTCAAATAAAACAGATTTGTTCTTGCAAATATAAATACACTAAAAATTTAAAAATAAGTAACAAATCTACAGAAATTTATGAGCAAGTATATTTTGTTTAAAAGATGGGTCAAGCAAATAAAAGCAAATTACAGTGACTCGTTTTTCATGACTGGATAATAATGAGAAAGCTTTTGACAAAAAAATTGCTTACTATATGCTTGCTTGACTCCAATGTTAAAAAAATACACTTGCATATTGAACTATATTTTAGCTTATTAAACTAAACCAACATTTTAAACTAAACATGGCAGCCAATAGAAGAGTCCTCAGAAATTTTTATTTGTTTCATATAGATTACTATAAATTTAAGTGGTGGTTTAGCTGTTTATTGTTGCTCAAAAAAAAATAATATAAAAAAACTTAAAAGCTTTCAACATACAGTGTAAATAAATTAATCACCTCTTAAATTGTCAGTATTACACAAATGAGTATTATTGGGTTCACTAAACATTATGTGGCATTATGGATTTGCCATAAACAAATAACTTACTTTTAAAAACTTGGTTAGTAATAGTCAATCTCTCAGGTTTACCCACTTCCACAGCAGGAAGTGGCTGACATTGCTATTGGGTGTCGACCTTAAAATTTGTATAGTGACATGCACCATTAATAATGATTTCACTTATGCCTGATGTTGGCGGAGTATGGGTGTTGTTCAACTGATC
This sequence comes from Oxynetra roscius flavomaculata, assembly GCA_018244775.1. Classification (NCBI taxonomy): domain Eukaryota; kingdom Metazoa; phylum Arthropoda; class Insecta; order Lepidoptera; family Hesperiidae; genus Oxynetra; species Oxynetra roscius. The sequence continues at coordinate 10,064 of DWQQ01000144.1, forward strand.
TATGTTAGCTATAGTGCTCATCACAGGTGCGCTGAACAATTTCCCAGTGTGTATCGATGTCGCATTATGTGGCTGAGAACTGTGAGTGTAGACGGTACAGGTGGAACTCTGGTCGCGAGGTTCGTTTATCATTCCCATTTTAACTTCGAAAATCACATCTTGTATCTTTTTCTTGGCCACCAACAAGTTTTTCTCACCCTTTAATGACCGCAGCTCATTGGCTATGTACTCTCCGAACACTGCAAACTCGTCTCTGGCGGATGGTGTCGGTGGGTACACAATGTCAGGTTTGAAATTTGGAAACAATTCAGTTCGAGGAAATTTATGTTGCGGAGAAATATTTGCAACTTTGCTTTCTGTTGAAGTTGTGGTGGCATCATTTGAACTCACTGAACTGTTCACTTCAGCGTTTCCTTCCTGAAATCACATTAATTAATTTTCTAATTTAACTATTGTGACTTGCTAGATCAGTTAAGTAAAATAGAATTTGTAATGGTCCCAGCACAATGTTTTCCAAATAAATGTAAATATTATTGTACTGTATAAAATCTATTGTTAGTGCACAAAAAAACAACGCTATTTATTTTAAAGCGTACAAAAAAGAATGCTATATAATTTATTTACCGTATGAAACACTCTGTAAGGTTTGCTCGAGTCCTTCATGAAGTGTAAATAGTCAAAGGCGTACCAATTACTAACATATCTATAGTTAGGATCCTCAGCGTTAGCCCTCGCTTCCCTAGCTGATTCTCTGTTATACTGCGTTCTTAAATGCTGTATTTTCTTGGTAGTATCGGAAATAGAAATGCCCAATAAATCCGATATAACACGCAGTTCTTCTTTACGTTTTTGTTTATCTCTTCGCGTATCACACAATGACGGGTTCCATAAAGTCGCGTTCAGTTGCAACAACTCGATCAACTTCAGAGTTTTGTCTTTCGACCACTCCATCGCACGACTTGTTAAGCGGAATCGATGGAATTCAAACGTAAACAGCGGATTTCTAGTATGACCAAAAACATTTGACGACCGATCGTTAGATCGTTTGCTAAACTAAACTTTTGAGTGTTGCCATACTACAAAAGCATCAGAAATTACTACTAATTTTATGTTGCCTGTATTAAAATGTGTATTTCTAAAATAGTTATTTATTAAATCAATATTTAGCTTTTTATAAATCATCAAATTTTGCATACATACTAAATAACTAATATACACGACTCCGTTAATTCTTATAATTCTGCTCTATATTTTGATCAGTGCCATCTAGTATTACAGTAAGAACATGTTGTAATGAGATTCATTGATTGAATGAATGAATATTATATTGATATCAATTGTGATATTGTGTAAATGTTCTTTTGATATTGTAAATGTGATGTTTACTACTATTAATACTAATGACTAATGTTAATAAAAACAATTAATACTACTTGATGAGAGCGAAAGGAGGTAGAGCTAATATTTTAAAGTGGCTAATGATAATTATATTAAGAATAGTAGTTGCCCACGCCAATTTTTCATTGTCATCTGGGTTGTCGGGTAGAATATGCCATTTGACATTAAGTCCGCCTTTGTATAAATAATACAATAAAGAATAATTAAATTGGAAAATACGTGGATATATTTATTCAGGTTGAGATGCATATTTATCTTCACTAGCATTAGATTAAACAAAGGTTTGTGTGCTCTACAGAAAGAGTGGACTCATTTTAAAGATGTTGCCAGACCACTCATTAGTTTCACGTTAGAAGTATGGTATTTTCACATAATTAATCTGTGCTATAGAATATAGGCACTTTGTAGCCTTAATACTTAACTCGCAAAACACTTTCTTTTTCATTTCGCTACAATCATATTAGTTCAGAAACCAATAACACAACGTCAAAAGAATAGATGTAATAGATGTTAGGTATAGGTATAAAAAGTATGGTAAAGAAAATAATAATTTCTAATTCATTCTCATTTATTTACAGACTACAACGTGAGAGGCTATCACATTATAAAACAAGTGCTCTCTATGTTTAATAATACAATTATGTACATTATATACAAAAACCGTCGCCATAAAAATGCATTAACTTAAAGATTACCACTACGAATTCTCTACTGATAAGAGGAACCAAAGATGTAACAATAAGAGATAAGGAACACAACGCTAGCGTTCAAATCCTCCTTCCAAATAAAAACGTATTCGCCAATCAGCAATAAACAAAACAATCAGTTCATTACATAAACCAACAGCTGTGGAGATCTTGTCAAACGCACATCAGTACTAATCGCTCGCATATTTGGATATCATCGTTATTTGGATATTCTTTTACATATATTCACATTGTAATGAAGATAAAAAATTATATACTTAATTACATTGGATAGATAATTTGAGACTGAAATTTCGAAACATTGCTTTTAAATTTGATTAAAAGCAGATTGTTTTTATATCTGTTACATATGGCGTCATAATGTTTATCCCGATTTATCCCTTAGCAAACGTTACAAATTTAATAAATGGAATATTAAAATGCCTAAATGTTTTCGTTTAATTGTTATCCTCGGTATTTATAAACTGTCAATAGTGTATGAAATGTTTTAAGTTTCTTGTAATTTTTATTAGCATTTACCAAATATAATATAAAACGGAATAGCGAGCTCTAAATAATAAATTCGTAAACCCATAGTAGTGTTTTGAAGAAAAGATGTATCGTTTGACAAGATTCAGGAACAAAACAATATTACCGTCATAAAAAAGTGATTATTATAAGTATATAGGTATATCTATTGTAAACTAAAAGTACATATACATATTGGTAGAATCAGAGGAAAAATATAAATTATTTAATTAATATTTCCAATTGGATAGACTTTGTCTACAATTTAAGAAAACTCGTTCAATCATGAAGTTCATAAATAACTTACATCAATAATCGCAAATGACAATAGCGGAACATTAAAAAAATAAGTTTACATAAATAACAATAACAAAAAGAAAACAAAATGTAAACGAACTCATCATACATACATCAGAACAGTGTTGCCATCGCTCTCGATCTCACAATAATACCTGCTCATGTCAACAGACATCAGCGAGAGATTCAAATTGTTTATGGTCTTAATATCATTTTATAAAAATTACAAGATAGTCTATAGGTAAGTACTACACTTATTGATTGATGAATAAAATTTATAATACAAATACTATTCTATGTAAATATTAAACATCGCTGCTGTTTAATATTACGGTAAAATATTATAAAAGCTGCAATTTATGGTTTACTAAAAATATTAAAAAAAAAAATCGCTCTCAAGCATTCTTCTAAGCCTAATTTTAATGTTAATGTAAATATATAATAATTAGGATGTCTTCACTGGAGGTACAGTAAGCAGTCGGGCCGGCGTTATCAATACTCAACAAACAATAGACAATCTATTTTTAACAATTGACAATATTCTGCCTACTCGTGTATAAAACTGTAGTCATTTTACGTTTACCTACTATAATTTCACGGTCCACAACAAGTGCAGCCAACCACACGAACCGATTAGGCCTCCAAACTCGCGGTACCGAGGTTCATTTGTCATCGTCATTGACGCCTCATCGCATCATCACAACGCGACGTCCAAATAAATACTAGCTACCTAAATATATG